>CM021105.1:621282681-621344253 GCA_007115665.2 Sequoiadendron giganteum | reverse complement strand
GAGAGCGAGAGGGAAAGAGATAATATTTAAATATTTTGTAAATTGGTAATGTGTATATTTAATTATTTATGGATTAACTAAAATATTGAAATAATATTAAAATATTTATAGATTAACTAAAATATTTAAATAATATTTAAATATTATACATTTAATAATATATTATATATTAAATACATAATTCGGTAAGAGATTACCATAAATTGTATATTAAATATATTACATTATAAACTTTATTGGATATTATATATATTAAATTATAAACTTAATTGCATTTTTAAATAATATATTAAAGATTGTATAAATTGTTTGAAAACTGATCTAAAAGATATCATATATCGAATTCAAATCCGATATCCGATTTGAATCGGATATCCGATATTCTGACACAAAATTTAATGCCTTGGTATTAGGCTCAGGATTTGGTTCAGACCTGCCAATCCTAAAAGTCAACACGTAAAACGTGTTTAACAACTTACCTTGTTTTTCCAAACTTCACCCATGTGGCTGACGACTTTTGTTTTACCTAAAATTGATAAAACGAAAAGGGTTTGTAAAGGAGCTTCTTAGGTTTCTACCAGTATAAATTATATTTTCTTTAGAATCTAATAAATAATTATTATTTATTTTTTATCAGAATTACGACTAAAGTCCTGACTGATAGTCTAATAGAAAAACATCTATAGCTTTCAAATGATATCACATTTTTTGAATCCAAAACATGCGTCACATTCTATGCTTCGCATACTATAGGATTAAAAAAAATAAAAATGAATTCCATTAAGTTTTGACCAAGTTAAGGTGGTCAGACATACGAGTTTTAATATTTTTAAAAAGTTGTAATAAAAAATTCATAATTAATTATTTATTTGAAAAAAATTTACAAAAAATATGCATCACATCCGAACATGAGTCCTCTACTTATATCTAAAATTTTATAAAAAAATATTATGATTTTATTATTTTTAGGGTGGTCAGACATACACCTACTTTTTATTTTTTCCCTGAAATTTTAGTACTACTGCATTGAAATTTCAAATTTTTACCAAATAGATTTTTTTTTTACAAAAATAAGCCTAGTATTTTTGAAACTAAATTCAATTTTCCATAGATTCTATTCTTACATATTTTTGAAATAATATAGATAACTTATTCAAATTTTTATGTCAAGTTGCCCAACTCTTATTTTTTGAATTTTCATTGCCACTTAAGGACCTATTTTTCCCATGATGATCCTGCACATGCCCTAGTCAAATATTAAGTGTAAATTAGGTATGATATTCTAATATCTTCATGTTTTTTCTATTTTGTAAAAGATTTATTGCCTTGTGTGTTTAAAGTAGAAACTGCAATAGGTTGCATGAAATAGAACAATAGTCTATTTTTCTTATACGAAAGGAAAGAATTGTTGTTGTGATGTTCTTATAAGTGCTTGTACTTACTCCATAATAAGGAGAATTTGAATGTCATCTTTAGTATTATATAATAGGATTGACAAAAAAGAAATAAATTGTTAAGTTATAATATGCAAAGTTAATTTCTAGATTAGAAAGCTCATATGTTATACTGGAGATAGAATATCCATTGAAGGGGATAACTTATGCTTGAAATTTGATATGTTATACCTATGATTAGATTATCCATTGAAGGGGGTAGCTTATGACTATGCTTTATGGGTAGAGGTTCCTTTATATATTAGGAAAGAGGAATGGGTTATTTCTAAGGTTATTGAGTACTTATTGAAGGAAATTTCCTATGCATAGTTTATAATATGTAACACCTCGCCACGTAACCCTAGAGGAAGTTGCAAAAACTATGAAAGAGTAGAATTTTTTTCGTTTAAAGTGAAATAATAACATGAAAGGTGCACACTAACCTATCACAAACATCCTCTAAGGCACACAACTAAGCTTACAACTGAATCTCATATCATAAACATTAAAACATCCATACCATATAAATTATTACTCATGAATTAAAGACCATACATTGAAAGAAATAAACATCACATAAGATAGAAGTACATAAAGAATCCATCGATTACATTAATTTTCAAATAGTGTTTACAATACTCATTCCCAGAATGAGGAAGATAATACATAAGTGTTACAAATTACATGAGTGAACTCCTCAAATACAATTGAGGAGTAATTTAAATAAAAATGTCCAACTAATACAATAATAAAATGCATAGAATAAAATAAATGGTACCAACAAGCTCTCCAACTGGAAGATCTTGCCATCATGAATAGAAGAAAGGGGACCCAACGGAGTAAGGTGCACGTTCCACCCAACCAAGTGGTACCCAAAGGCCCACCCCCTATGCTAGGAGATAGTAACAAGGATTCCTAGACAAGATCTACTACCTCAAGACATAGGATAACAAATAACTGAACTTAATAAAATACAAATACAACACTAACACATTGGTTACATTTCTTCCAGAGTTATAATAATCAAGTATGTCAATTGAACCATACACAAACCGTTTTCATAAGAAGAGTGTCATCACACCAGCTCGACATGGGTTACCCAATGCGGATCTTCATAGGTTACTGACCCCCTATCTAGTTAAACCTTGGCAACCTCAACTAATCCCCAACCTCCATTCTCACTCATGCAGGGTCAACTTACCCTTTGAAGGGACAAGGCAGAGGACCTTCACCATTCTAGGCCTTCCCACTCATCCCAGCCCCAAACAAGCACTTGATTCCATGAGCGAGGCTGTCTTATCTGAGTTAATATGAGTTACTACCCAAACCCCTAATTACTTTAGAATTAATATTTTCACTTGATTAACTACTTTCGATAGGTTACCCAGTTTACCTCTTTAGGGCTTTGGCCCCTAACGAAAGCCACTCTCCTACTGAAAACACACAAATCAAAACCAACACCAAAGGGTAACATAGTGCACAAAATTAGATAAAAAATTCCACTCCAAACATAGGACACAACATATCCCCATTCGTGGTAACCAAGTGATTCACTGAATAAGACTATATGCACTACCCAAGGGAAATTGAAGGGCTGACAAAAAAATACTACAAACCCCAAATATAATAACTCATCTAGAAGACTTTCAAAAATTATCAACTAACACTTCTAATCAATTTTCCCCCAAAACGTAACCAGAAGAAAACACATTCAAAAGGCAATTTAAACAGGAAATAAATCTATCTTTCATATTTCCTAAATCCAATTTCCTTCATTAAAATATAGTAAAATATTGCCCCAAATAACTAATTTAGTAAAATTCCTTTTTCACATAGAGAAGGAAATTTAATCTATCTGACACTTCAATTCCTCAATTACTTTTAAAAAAACAATAAAATTATACTTAAAGATTATTTTGTTCAAATCTTCTATCTGTGCATATTATGCATGCACCAATTATAAAATATTATTTTAGATATATTCATTTAAAAATAATTACATAATCCAAATATAACCACATTAAATTCATATATTTAAATATATATATATATATTATGGATATATACTTACCTATATATAATATATATATTTCATTAAATATAAATACATATAAAATAAAAATTAACAAACTTAAAATAAAGTGGACGAAAAAGAGAAAGGCACACCATATTGATTTAAGGGGATGACTGTGTTAATAACAATCAAACCCCCATTGATAGCAAGGCATGACTGCAAGAAGGTAGGGGGTTGTGGAGGCACTACTTCCACAACGCTGCTCCCTTATGGGGGAAGTGGTGCAGGCAGTCCCTCCCCAAATCCCCATTCATTACCATTGTAACTTCAGTATAAAGAAAACTTATGAATTAAGTAATTCACCATACGAACGGAAACACAAATTCTCAAGTATTTTTTTAAAAATAAATAAAATCTTCTCAAAATATTTACCAAAAATACAATTACATATATATACTTCAAATATATATACAAGTATATATATAAATTCTTCAAAATGATTACTCAATTGGGAAAATTATTTTCACAGAAATTTTCTCTATAGGAAGATTCACAAATTTTATAGAGAGAAACAATTTTCAACACAGGGGTATTTGAAAATTTTCTTTAGACAAATAAATTTATTAGGAAGCAGTCATTTTCTGTAAAAAAAAAATCCAATAGTAAATTGGAGCAATATTTCTCTACATAAAACTTTTACCCAAATTTCTCGAGAGGTTGTCTACGAAGAATTTCTACAGAGAGTTTTAATTTCTTCCCAACATAGATTTTTCTAGACCCCTAATGTTTTTCTTCAGGGTTCTTCATTGCTTACAAAATCCTCGAGTAAAACTTGCAATAATTTAAACAAAAGATTTCATTTCTTCAGAATATTTCATTTCTATAGAAGATTTTTTGGAAAGTTTCAGACACAACTTTTTTTTAATTTAAAAAAAATTCAAAAGCTTCAAAGTTTGCACAGGCAATCTTTTTTTTTTTCAGACAACAAATTTAATCTAAGAATCTTTCCAAAATGAAATTAACTAGAATAATAGAGGAACTTGAATTCCAATGCTTGAGGGGATGTGGATTGGTGTAGAAACTCTTCCATAGAACCAAGCTTCTTCCAGAACAACCAAAGCTTCCTCTGGAAACAAAACAAATTCCAGAGCACAAAGAGTTTTCCTGAGACTGTCATTTTTCCCCAAATCTCAACAACCAGAATACAACCACAAAAATTATTTTTTAAACAACCTTTCCCCACAAAATATCCTCTCCTCTCTTCCTTGAAGAAACTTCTCACCTCTCTTGGTTACAACTGTTATTCTCTTTGTGAAAACATTTTTCCCAACAACCATCATTAATATTTTCAAACACATGTTGAAAACAAAATATCTTTCAAAATCAAATTGCACTAAATCCTCAAGTATAAATTAAAACATTTTAATAATTCCTAAACTACTTAGCCTTTCTAATTTAAACTTAATTCAAATAATTTAATTAATTAATAAAATAAATTTAATCCTAAGATTAAATTATTTTACCAATTAGATTAAATTAACTAATAAATTAAATCACAATATTCTAGCATAACAAACCGGATTGATTAAATAATCAACTAAAATATTTAAATCATTTATTTTTCCTTTAGCACACTTTGCAACATAAATAAAATCAAGGCAAATTGAACAACATTAAAGAAAAACATAACCAACTAAACCGACGACACATTATGACTAGGGTGGTGGCTTGACATGGGAAACCTAGCTACTATCTCCCAATCAAAAATACCGTTGGGTAATGGACACACTCAAACCTATGAAACTAGGTGGAGCCGATGTCCTGTACCTACAAACCTGCAAACAAAGAATATATCGAAAATAAATATATATCATAATCAAACACACCATGAAGAGAGAATCACAAAATTACAGGGAACTCACAAGTGAGTGATGCAATTTCGTTACCTTCACCAATACTAAGTCACATCAACTGAGGAATATAACATCTATAAACTACTCAAGAGCATATAACAATATTAACTCAAATAACCACTATTCTAATAGAAAGAATGTCATAATAATAACATAAGAATAATGTACCATCACATCATAACATAAAATCCCACATCGCTCCAAAGTCAATGATCAAATAATAAAAAAGTATCATAGTCTATCATAGTCAAGGTACTAGCAAAAAATAAAGTATAAGGACACACACTGTCTGATCAAAAGAGCCAAACAAAGGGGTGCTACATCCTGCCCCCTAGGGTCAGGCTTACTCCTGTAAGCTTGCAAAAAAATAGGGATAGAGCTCCTTCATCCTAGTCCCATCCTCCTAGGTAGCAGAAGTATCATCCCTAGGATCCCACTGGACCTTCAGCTTTTCAATATCTCGACCCCTGAGGGTGAGTCTCCTATGTTGCGTATCCACTACTAGAAGCCTCAACAACTACACCTTGATGCCCAAACTGGTGGTTATCAACCATAGTAAATGCTCAGTGTAACTTTCCTGCATCACCCATCGTCGGCTCAGAAAATTTTGGCCCCTGACCAAAACCAGTAGTGTTCCTTTATGGACAATGCCTAGCAATGTGGCCCTATTGACGACAAGAGTAACACCCTGTGTTACATGAACACCCCTATCATTTGCAGGTGCACTAAACTACTGAACATTACCCTGCTTAGCCACAAACTATGAACTCTAGGCCGATTGCTCGTGGCGGTTGTGCTTATTGCACCACCAATTCCAGTTCTTCCTAGGTTGAGAACTGTCAGCATAATGATGAGATTTTGAATCCTTATGTTTCCCCTGTGCACTTTGCTACTGCCCACTCTGAGGAGGAACCTGTTGAGTCCTAGGTGGTTCAGCTCCCTGACATTGGCCACTATGTGCTCTAGGCCCTACATCTGTAACACTTCCTATAAGCACTCCTATATGGCCACCCAATGCCATCGCTAAGTTCTGCTCAACTAGCCTAGCCTTCTCCACCGCCATCTCCATGGTCTTGGGTTTGAAAACCCACATACCTCCACTAATTCAGACATTTAAGCCCCTGACAAAATGCTATACAAGCATGCCCTCGTCATCTCCAATGCCGACGGATTGCTTAAGCTCGTAGAAACGATGCTCATACTATTCCATCGACATCGCCATCTAGCCCAAGGCATGGAACTCAACACCACAACGTTGTCGCTAGTGATCTTTAAGAAATTGGGCTCTGTACCTCTCAAGAAACTGTAGACATGGAAAATATATCGACACACTTGATCCTGATTAGTAACGTCATTTCTTCCTGAATCATACTGTCAGCTTATCATCACTTTTTCATCTCTTAATTAGATAAATCATTATTTGTTTAGTTAGGTCTTTCTCCCTTGTTGATTAAATTAATCAGTTAAATTTAATTAATTCTCGATCCATCTTTAATTAAATAATTCATCTTATTTGATTAAATCCCTAAAGTCCTCTAATTAAATTGAATAAATTAAAAATTATTTTATTTAATCTAACATTATCCCCTTTAATTAAATAAATCAAAACATTTATTTAATTAAACCTTTCACCTCAATTCCGATTTAAATCAAATTTAAGTCTAAATTGTCACATCTCCTAAATTCTTCATTAAATTAATCACTTTTATTAATTTAATCTTAATCCATGTCACATCCTCTAGAGAATGCAACTTGCACAATAAATCAATTACTTTTATTTATTAAATTGCCTATTTTCTCTCAACATGGAATAAAAGAGGAATATTGCTTCAAATTTGAATTCAAAATCCAAGTGGATTTGTCCTTCCAACAAAGCATTCACTCCTCTTACATATCCTTGTGCATTGAGCCAAGTGGCATTTATTTCATTCTTTTTTCCCTCTCACATGTCATTTCCTCAATTTCAAATTCCACCTAATGACATTTATCATGTACATTGACCAAAATGTGCACAACCTTCAACCATTCACATCTTGACAAGTGACACTTGGCCATTGGATGTTGAATGATCCCACCTTGCTCAATTTCACTCTTTCTTCCAATTTGAAAATTTATAAATGAGAGACTCTTCCTCTCATTCATTATCCACAATTTGAGCAAAGTTACTCTCTTCACATTGAGATCTAATTTTGTCTACTTCATAGCAAGTGTTCATCATTTTTATGGTTTCATAGCTAGGTTATGCCAAAATTTCATTAAGGAGTTTCAATCATCCACAAATTATCACAAAGCTTACAAAGGAGTTGGGAAATGGCCAATTTCAACACACCAATTGTCACCAATTCTCCCATGGGATCAAGAGTTTGGATTTCTTAATTAGGATTTCATTTATCTTTTCATGTTTGTTCTTCATTTTTCCTATTATTGAGCATTGTAGATGGACTTCATGGGGAATACTTGTTTTATCTTGCATATGAGATTACTGATGTGTTTGCTTCTTGTATTTGTGCAGGTATAGGATTGAGGTTCACATAAACATATCCCATGAAATAGAATTAATATCAATTTTGAGCTTTTGTTCCTCTAATCTCCACCAAGTAGAAGCAAACAATCTCGAATGCATGATCGCACACCTAGCTTTGGTATTGCTACCATAGGGGTGCATTGCAAAAAATGGTTCAGGTCAATCAACCAGGTCTCAGCATCAAGACCACTACCAGATCCATCAAAGGTGGGTGGACGAGCTCTAATCAAATCCCTCGTGTGTTTTGCTGCAACTATCTCTCATTGAACTGGTACCTCTCTCTCACCAATATTAACTTGATCTTCACCTTATCTCGGCCCAAGGCGAGATAGTGTCTCCTCTAACAATTTGAGCAACTATGCGCCCTCAATCCCTGGAGGATCTTGATAATGATCTCCGCCTCTCAGGGCATTATGAGATGCATGATGCTCCTCACGATCAGAATCATGGGGAATATGATGAGGTGAATCATGATGACTACCTCCATGACCGCCTACACGACTATGACCTCGACCTCTACCTCATCCTTGTCTGGGTGGCATGATCCTACACAGTCACACCAAGGTATTAGGAAAGATACACACTTAAAACCTACGCAACTAAAATATTAATGGGTTCATCATTATCCTAGAGCACCCAGTGTTCAAACCTGGGCTTTGATACCATGTGTAATGCCCCGCCACATAACCCTAGAGGAAGTTACAACAACTACGAAAGAGGGCACTTTTTTTCTTTTAAAGTGCAAAAATAACATGAAAGGTGCACACTACACTATCGTAAACATCCTCTAAGGCATGCAACTAAGCTTAAAACTGAATCCCATAACATAAAAATTAACTCATCCATAACATATAAATTATTACTTATGAATTAAAGAACATACATTCAAAGAAATAACCATCACATAAGATAGAAGTACATAAAGAATCCATAGATTACATTAATTTTCAAATAGTGTTTACAATACTCATTCCCAAAATGAGGAAGATCATACATAGTGTTAAAAATTACATGAGTCCTCCTTGAATACAATTGAGGAGTAATATCAATACAAATTTCCAACTGATACAATAATCAAATCCATAGAATAAAACAATTGGTACCCATGAGCTCTCCAACTAGAAGATCTCACCATCACGAACAAAAGAAAGGGGACCCAACGGAGTAAGGTGCACATTCCACCCAACCAAGTGGTACTCGAAGGCCCACCCCCCATGCTAGGAGATAGTAACAAGGATTCCTAGAGAAGACCTACTACCTCAAGATATAGGCTAACACATAAGTAAACTTAATCAAATAAAAATACAACACTAACACATTGTCTACATTGCTTCGAGAGTTATAATCATGAAGTATGTCAACTAAACCATACATAGACCTTTTTCATAGGAAGAGTGTCATCACACTAGCTCGACATGGGTTACCCAATGCGGATCTTCATAGGTTACCGGACCCCTATCTGGTTAAACCCTAGAAACCTAAACCGATCCCTGATCCCCATTCTTACTCATGCAGGGTCGACTTACCTTTCGAAGTGGTGTATGTGTTTCAAGGAGTGCTTGCACAAGTGTCAAGAATATTTTCCTTATCTTCTTCTTGGATCCTAATCTCCTCTAGGATCTCCCAAAAGGCTTAGATGATTAACTAAGGCCTTGTCTGACTCTTTTCTAAGAGCCCAACTCTTTGTGCTTAACCTTGAAAGACAACCACCCTTAGTTTACTTCCACTTTCTCCTACATTTAGAAGACTCTAAGTGTTACCATTTCAATAATCATTGAGTTGATTGCAGGGGTGTCTAACATAGTAAAATCATGCCATTTTCTTCCATTTGAAACCATTTTGGAGGATCTCCAAATCTCTCTCCAACCGGGTGTCAGGATTTGTCTTGAGAGGCCTAATTCCATGTAACCATTGACAGTGTTCTTCTCCTCATTTTTGCCAACAATTCCCAAACAACCTGACAACCTAATCCCACATTCGAGTACCTTTTTGGATGTTCTAAAAGATTCACCCACTCTTAGACTCCTAGGTCTTCTGTACATAGGCTTCCTAGTATCTAGGGTAAATAGGGCTAATGGACCTAGTTTATAAGACTTCACTGGTTTCTCACCTTACAACTCAGTCGAATGGATTCGATAAACCTCAATCCTTCTGGCATGATAGGATATGCCCATATCCCCCCTGGAACTATACTTTTTCCGTACTGTACCTTAATCCCCTGTCTATATTACTCAATTCTTCAATGTCAAACACTTAACCGGGCACTCTAGGCTCACCTAGGACTTGACATTAAATCCCTTTGTTCGACTCTTCAAGACTCCTAACACTAAATATGTATAGACCAATGGCTTCCCTAACACTTCCATCCATCCTCAGGAAAATCCTGTGACTAGATTTCATGGGGAAGCCATTCAAAGACAAACTAGTTAGAACAGAACCAACAAAACCCTTAACCCTAACCTATTTAACCTAGACACTAACTCAACACAAATCAACCTACTTACAGAATGGAAAATCCTTATTACTATCCTATGAACACAAATCCAACATCAAATCAAAATAAATAACTAGCATTCTATCACTTCCACTCCATATACTCGGTATTCACACAAAACATAGAAATTGCAGAGCTATATTCTCATTATCTCCAAAAACTTGACTACAAAAACAACTAACACCCATTGCATTCGAACCTCCTCCTTCTTAGATGCCATTCATAATGTTTTTAGGATATGTTGGACGATTCCCCACTCCTATCCTTTAGGGAATCCTAAGGAGCTGAGTTGCTTGCAACATTTGCCATAATGGCAAAATGTTGTTATGACAGTTTGGTAACAATAATAGGCAACTTGTCATTATGCCTTCTTCCTATCTCTTAGGACCTTTATCTCCTGTAGTTCAAATAACCAACTCCATTAAAGGCCTCATGGCATCTTCCTAACATCAATCATGTGTTTAGAACACATTTAAGACTCACTTCTCAACATAAGCTACTAAAGCTAAGCAAGGTGAGCTATATTCTCATTATCTCCAAAAACTTGACTACAAAAAGAACTAACACCCATTGCATTCGAACCTCCTCCTTCTTAGATGCCATTCACCATGTTTTTAGGATATGTTGGATGATTCCCCACTCCTATCCTTTAGGGAATCCTAAGGAGCTGAGTTGCATGCAACATTTTCCATAATGGCAAAATGTTGTTATGACAGTTTGGTAACAATAATAGGCAACTTGTCATTATGCCTCCTTCCTATCTCTTAGGACCTCTATCTCCTGTAGTTCAAGAAACCAACTCCATTAAAGGCCTCATGGCATCTTCCTAACATCAATCATGTGTTTAGAACACATTTAAGACTCACTTCTCAACATAAGCTACTAAAGCTAAGCAAGGTAAAACTACTAACAAATGACTAGTAATTGTGACCTTAGTCCTAATGACTAATTCACCTAGTCCAAACAAAAACAAGACCATCTAAGGTCTAAAACACTCAAACTCTCTGACTTGGCTAAGGTCAGATAGAAGCCAAAATAACAAGTAAAATTTGGAGGTTAGCCTAGGTGCTCCTGTACCATCCTCCCCAAAACAAAAGAATTCAATCCACCCTTGGATTGAGTAAGTTGAGATCAATGCCCAAATTCTTGAACTCTGATTCTTTGATCCATACTACATCAGCTTCAAATTGACCATGCCTCTTGATCAGATGTTCCTTGTATTCCTTGGTTCTAGTCTTTTTGTAGACCCTTGTGTCCAATATGCTGTCTGCTTGCTTGAATGTAGCTGCAGGTAGTTTGAGCTCTTCCACATCATGGATGACTTCATTTAGGCTTTGATCCATGTCTGGTGGTGGTCCTTTGTAATGAACCAGATCTGTAATGTTGAAAATAGGGGACAGTCCACTGTCTTCCGGTAGCTCCACTCTAAAAGCATTGTTCCCATATTTTGCCAAGATAGGACAGGGACCTATCCTTTTCATCTACAACTTGTGAGGGACTCCCTTCAATAGCCTAGACTTATTGAGATGTATCATCACCAAGTCTCCCACATTAAACTAAACTTCTCTTCTATGCTCATCCACCTTGGTCTTATGCTTCATGGTGTTTTCTGTCAATGTCTTCCTGACTGTGTCATGAATCTCCTACATTGCATAGGAAAAATCATCAGCATAACCACTTCCCTTCACTCCATCTTTTAAGTCTCTTAACTCGTAGACTCCTCTAGGATGTAAGCCATATACAATTTCAAAGGGACTCTTCCCTGTTGACATGTTCACAGTGTCATTATAGGAATATTCAGCTTGTCTAATTAATTGATCCCATTGTTGACCATACTCCTTGGTCAAACACCTCAGTAGATTTCCAAGGCTTCTATTAACCACCTCGGTCTGACCATTAGTTTGGGGATGGTAGGCTGATCCAAAAGATAAATTAGTGCCCAATCTTTGCCAAAGAGTCTTCCAAAAATGACTCATAAACTTGGTGTCTCTATCTGACACTATGCTCATAGGTAACCCATGTATCCTTACTATCTCCTTGAAGAAAAGAGATGCTATTTGGTTGGCATCATTGGTTGTCTTGCATGGCACAAAATGAGCCATCTTGCTAAACCTATCCACCACCACATAAACACTATCCATGCCTTGTCTTGTCTTAGGTAACCCAACTACAAAATCCATACTCAAACACTCCCATGGCCTAGTAGGAATAGGTAGTGGTTGATAAGGGCCTCCATTTGAAGAAGTGCCCTTGGCCTTTTGACATACTACACAACTTTCCACATACCTCCTAACATCAAGATTCATCTTAGGCCAATAATAGAACCTTTGAACAAGTTCTTGAGTCTTAGTGATCCCAAAGTGACCACTCAAAGTGCCATTATGCTTTTCTTGTATCAAGTTCTCTCTAATGGAGCATCTAGGAACACATAATTGATTTCCCTTAAAAAATAGACCACTTTTCAAAGTATACTCAACATATTTACTATGAAAATGGTTCTTGTATTCAGCACATACCTTATAAATTTCTGCAAAATCTTCATCATCAGCATACAGATCCTTGAAGTGATCTATTCCCATGCTCTTCAATTGTATTTCCTGAATTGTGAGAGCTCTTCTTGACAATGCATTTGCTGCTTTGTTGAGGACACCTTTCTTGTGCTTGATATTGAAGGTGTAAGCTTGTAGGTATTCAACCCATTTCATGTGCTTATGGCTCAACTTTTCTTGTGAATTCAGGAAACTAAGTGCTTGATTGTCTGAATACACAATGAATTCCTTGAGAAGCAAGTAGTGCCTCCACTTCCTTAGAGCTTGGACCAGTGCATACAACTCAAGGTCATAAGAAGAGTACTTATTTTTGGCTTCACTCAACTTTTCAGAATGAAAAGCCACCGGTCTACCCTCTTGGCTTAGAACAGCCCCAATTGCCACATTGCTAGCATCACACTCAATGGTGAAAAGCTTCTCAAAGCTTGGTAGTACCAAAATAGGTTGAATAGATATCTTTTCCTTCAACAACTCAAAGCTCTTGTTAGAATGCTCATTCCATACAAATATGGTCTTCATGCCTCCCTTAATAGTATCCAACATAGGAGCACAAATTGCACGTAAATGCCTTATAAATTTTTATAATATTGTGCAAGGCCATGAAAACTCCTTACCTCTGTTGCTGTCCTTGGAGTAGGCCAATTCATGATAGCCTCCACTTTGCTTTGGTCCATTTTCAGATTGCCATGTGATAGGACAAATCCAAGGTACACTAGCTCTGTTTTGATGAACTCACACTTCTCCAAGTTGATCATCAACTCCTCTTCCTGTAGCTTCTTGAAAACCAGCTCTAGGTGTTTGAGATGCTCTTCTCTTGTTTTGCTATAGATCAGTATATCATCAAGATATACCACTACAAATTTTCCAATTTAGTCTTTGAGGACTTCATTCATGAGTCTCATGAATGTGGAGGGGGCATTAGACAATCCAAATGGCATGACAAGCCACTCATATAAATCCTCATTAGTTTTGAAGGCTGTTTTCCACTCATCTCTCTCATGTATCCTTATTTGGTGATAGCCACTCTTCAACTCTATCTTGCTATAGTACTTAGCTCCACCTAGACAATCCATTAGGTCTTCAATCCTAGGGATAGGGAACCTATACCTTATGGTTATCCTATTAATAGCCCTTGAATCAGTACAAAGCCTCCAATCTCCTCCCTTCTTAGGTGCTAGGATAGTGGGTATGACACATGGACTAATGCTCTTTTTAATGAGACCTTGGTTTAGGAGTTCTTGTATTTTCCTAGCAATTTCCTCATTTTTTTGAGGGGTCATTTTGTAATCTGCCTTATTAGGAAGGGTAGCTCCTAGGATAAGGTCTATCCTATGACTTATGGCTCTTTTAGGGGGTATGGCTATTGGTTGTCCATCACTCACTATACCTTGGTAAGTCTGCAGCATGCTTTGAATCTCCTTTGGTAATTTTGTCTTCTTGGTCACCTTTCCTTCATCTCCCTCTCTTGGTCTTAGCACCAATGCATAACTAAATCCTTCACTTTCTTCCAAAGCTTCTAAGAACTCTTTTTCTCCAACCATGAGTATGTTTGGACCTGCTGTCTTCACCTTTGTATCTTCTAATAGTGACTGAATTTTGAATGTCACATTGTCCTTCTTGAAAGAATAAGAATTCTTTCCTCCATCATGTATGGCTTGGTGATCAAATTGCCATGGTCTACCTAGGAGCAAGTGACATGCATCCATAGGTAACACATCACACAAAATTTTTTCCTTGTACCTTCCAATTGAAAACTCCACCCATGCTTGTTCATTCACTAACACATGTTGGCCTTTATTGAGCCATGTGACCTTGAAAGGGTTGGTGTGGGGTATCCTTGTCAACTTTAGCTTGCTGACTACTTCCTCTGACACAATATTGTCAGTAAAGCCTGAGTCAATGATGAATCTACATACTTTCCCCATCATTTTGCACTTTATCCTAAATAAAAACCTCCTTTGACTTGGCTCCTCCTTCACTGGTTCTTTGATCAAAGTTCTTCTCATCATGAGGTTCTCTCCTTCCTTTGAATTCAATGGTATTTCAGTATGTTTTTCTGCTGTATTAGATTCCTCATGAACTAGGTTAGTTCTCTTGTCACCTCCTTGTGAAGAACTACCTTTCTCTAGACATCTATAGGCAAGGTGTCCCATTTGATTGTAGTGATAACACTTCATGTTGGAAAATTAATTGCCTCTTCCTTGTCCACCACTTATTCCTCTAAAGTTAGAGCCTCTTCCTCTACTACCTCTACTAGAGCTTCCTTCTTGCTTCTCAGTGTACTTAACTTCTCCTTGAGCCCTTGATTCTGAACTCCTTCCACCGTAACCACCTCTTTGTCCTCTACTATCCTTTCCTTTACCCCTACTCTTGGAGGTTTTCTCTTGCTTCCTTTTGCTTTTCTCCTCTATCTTCAAGGCCATTTGATAGCATTGGCGGATGGTTTTGAAGTTCACTAGGCTCATGTCTTCTTGAACAGACCACTTGAGTCCATTCAAGTACCTTGCTAACTTGATGCTTTCATCTTCAACCACCTTTGATCTTAAGCACAACTTTTGGAACTCCTCGGTGTATGCTTGGACATCCAAATATTTTTGCCTAAGATTGTGTTACCTCCTATGTAACTAGACTTTAGGGTCATCAGGTAGGTAGGTCTGCCTTATTTTAGTTACCATACCCTTCCATGTAACTATAGGACCCTTTCCTTCTTTTTCTCTTTCATTTTGTACAAACTTCCACCATGTGAGAGCTGAACCTCTCAACCTTGACTTGGCCACCTTTAATTTTTGGGCCTCTGAGATACCATCACATTCAAAGTGATTCTCAATGTTGTCTATCCAATCCATGACTGAATCTGGATCCATCTGTCCACTGAAAAGAGGCACACCCTCCAAAGCTTTGCCACTTAAGGCCCTTAGTGCCTTCAAGAAGGGTTCTTCAGGGATAACAAGGTCAAGGGTTGGAGCTTCCTCCTCCAACTCTATTTCCTTTTCCCTTGCTTCTTTCTCTTCTTTCTGATCTACTTTATCCTTTACCCTGTCTGCCATTTATTGGACTTCATCTAAGAGTTGCTCCATTCGAGCCAGTCTTTCCCTTAGTGTCTTGTTGTCCTCTTCTTTCTCTTCTATCTTCTTGGCTAACTCAGCGTTAGTCACCATTGTAGTACCTTCCATTGACCCAAATAATGGATTCTCTCCTACTGATTCAGAAGGTTGCAACATTAACCACAAGCCTGATCAAAATAGGCTCTGATACCAATATGGTGTTTGTGTTTCAAGGAGTGCTTGCACAAGTGTCAAGAAGATTTTCCTTATCTTCTTCTTGGATCCTAATCTCCTCTAGGATCTCCCAAAAGGCTTAGATGATTAATTAAGGCCTTGTCTGACTCTTTTCTAAGAACCCAACTCTTTGTGCTTAACCTTGAAAGACAACCACCCTTAGTTTACTTCCACTTTCTCCTACACTTAGAAGACTCTAAGTGTTAACATTTCACTAATCATTGAGTTGATTGCATGGGTGTCTAACATAGTGAGATCATGCCATTTTCTTCCATTTGAAACCATTTTGGAGGATCTCCAAATCTCTCTCCAACCGGGTGTCAAGATTTATCTTGAGAGGCCTAATTCCATGTAACCATTGACAGTGTTCTTTTCCTCATTTCTGCCAACACTTCCCAAACAACCTAACAACCCAATCCCACATTTGAGTACCTTTTTGGATGTTCTAAAAGATTCACCCACTCCTAGACTCCTAGGTCTTTTGTACATATTTTTCCTAGTATCTAGGGTAAATAGGGCTAATGGACCTAGTTTATAAGACCTCACTGGTTTCTCACCTTACAACTTAGTCAAATGGATTAGTTAAACCTCAATCCTTCTGGAATGATAGGATATTCCCATATCCCCCCTGGAACTGTACTTGTTCTATACTGTACCTTAATCCCCTACCTATATTACTATATTCTTCATTGTCAAACCC
The DNA here is from genome assembly GCA_007115665.2 of Sequoiadendron giganteum. Classification (NCBI taxonomy): domain Eukaryota; kingdom Viridiplantae; phylum Streptophyta; class Pinopsida; order Cupressales; family Cupressaceae; genus Sequoiadendron; species Sequoiadendron giganteum. The sequence goes on along the minus strand of CM021105.1, from coordinate 621,327,348 downwards.
TTAACCGAACACTCTAGGTTTGCCTAGGACTTGACATTAAATCCCTTTGTTCGACTCTTCAAGACTCCTAACACTAAATATGTATAGACCAATGGCTTCCCTAACACTTCCATCCATCCTCAGGAAAATCCTATGACTAGATTTCATGGGGAAGCCATTCAAAGACAAACTGGTCAGAACAGAACCAGTAAAACCCTTAACCCTAACCTATTTAACATAGATACTAAGTCAGCACAAATCAACCTACTTACAAAATGGAAAAGCCTTATTACTATCCTATGAACACAAATCCAACATCAAATCAAAATAAATAACCAGTATTCTATCAATGTCACTCCATATACTCGGTATTCACACAAAACACAGAAATTGTAGACCTATATTCTCATTATCTCCAAAAACTTGACTACAAAAAGAACTAACACCCATTGCATTCGAACCTCCTCCTTCTTAGATGCCATTCACCATTTTTTTAGGATATGTTGGACGATTCCCCACTCCTATCCTTTAGGGAATCCTAAGGAGCTGAGTTGCATGCAACATTTGCCATAATGGCAAAATGTTGTTATGACAGTTTGGTAACAATAATAGGCAACTTGTCATTATGCCTCCTTCCTATCTCTTAGGACCTCTATCTCCTATAGTTCGAGCAACCAACTCCATTAAAGGCCTCATGGAATCTTCCTAACATCAATCATGTGTTTAGAACACATTTAAGACTCACTTCTCAACATAAGCGACTAAAGCTAAGCAAGGTAAAACTACTAACAAATGACTAGTAATTGTGACCTTAGTCCTAATGACTAATTCACCTAGTCCAAACAAAAACAAGACCATCTAAGGTCTGAAACACTCAAACTCTCTGACTTGGCTAAGGTCATATAAAAGCCAAAATAACAAGTAAAATTTGGAGGTTGGCCTAGGTGCTCCTGCACCACGAAGGGACATGGCAGATGACCTTCTCCATTCTATGCCTTCCCACTCATCCCAAGCCCAAACAAGCACTTGAGTCCATGAGTGAGGCTATCTTATATGAGTTAATATGAGTTACTGTTCAATCTCCTAATTACTTTAGAATTAATTTTTTCACTTTATTAACTACTTTCGATTGGTTACCCAGTTTACCTCTTTAGGGCTCTAGCCCCTAGCGAAAGCCACTCTCCTACTAACAACACACAGATCAAAACCAACACCCAAGGGTAACATAGTGCACAAAATCGGATAAAAAATTCCACTCCAAACATATGAGGCAACATAACAAATTCCACTCCAAACATAGGAGGCAAATCCCACTCCAAAAAATAGGAGGCAAATCCCACTCCTAAACATAGGAGGCAACACATCCTAATTTGTGGTAATCGGGTGATTCAATGAATAAGACTATAGGCACTACCCAAGGGAAATTGAAGGGTTGACAACAAAATACTACAACCCCCAAATCTAATAACTCATCTAGAAGAATTTCAAAAAATATCAACTAACACTTCTAATCAATTTTCACCCAAAACGTAACCAGAAGAAAACACCTTGAAAAGGAAATTTAAATAGGAAATAACTCTATTTTTTGGATTTCCTAAATCCAATTTCCTTCGTAAAAATAGTTAAATATTTCTGCAAATAACTAATTTAATAATATCCATTTTTTAGATAGAGAAGGAAATTTAATCTATCTGACATTTCAATTCCTCAATTACTTTTAACAAAAACATAAATTTATACTTAAAGATTATTTCATTCAAATCTTCTATCTGTGCATATTATGTATCCACCAATTATAAAATATCCTTTTAGATATATTCCTTTAAAAATAATTACATCATCCAAATATAACCACATTAAACACATATATTTAAATATATATTATGCATATATACTTACCTATATATATATATATATAAATATAATATGTATTTCATTAAATATAAATATGTATATAAAATAAAAATCGAACAAACTTAAAATAAAGCGGACGAAAAAGAGAAAGGCATGCCATATTGATTTAAGGGGGACGATTGTGTTTATAACAACCGAACCACCATTGATAGCAAGGCACAACTGTAAGAAGGCAGGGGGTTGTGGAGGCACTGCCTCCACAACGCTGCTCCCTTATGGGGGCAGCGGTGGGGGAAGTCCCTCCCCAAACCCCCATTCACTACCATTGTAACTTTAGTAAAAATAAAACGTACGAATTAAATAATTCGCCGTATGGACGGAAACATAGCTTCTCACATTTTTTTTTTTAAATAAATAAAATTTTCTCAAAAGATTTACCAAAAATACAATTACATATATATACTTATGTATGTATATATATAATTCAAATATATATATATATATATATATGTTCTTCAAAATGATTACTCAATTAGGAAAATTATTTTCATAAAAAATTTCTTTACAGGAAGATTCACAAATTTTACAAAGAGAAACAATTTTCAACACAGGGGTATTTCTAAATTTTCTTTAGACAAACAAATTTACTAGGAAGCAATCGTTTTCTACAGAAAACAAATCCAATAGTAAATTGGAGCAATATTTCTCGACATAAAACTTTTACCCAAATTTCCCAAGAGGTTTTCTACCAAGAATTTCTACTAAGAATTTTAATTTCTTCCCAATAGAGATTTTTTTTAATTTAAACAAAAGTTCAAAAGCTTCATAGTTTGCACAAGCAATCTTTTTTTTTTCCAGACAACAAATTTAATCTGAGAATCTATCCAAAATGAAATTAACTAGAATAATAGAGGAACATGAATTCCAATGCTTGAGGGGTTTTTTATTGGTGTAGAACCTCTTCCATATAACCCAACTTCTTTCAGAACAACGAGAGCTTCCTCTAGAAACAAAACAAATTCCAGAGCACAATTTTTTTTCCCGAGACTATCTATTTTCACCAAATCTCAACAACCAGAATACGACCACAAAACTTAATTTTTAAAAAACCTTCCCCCCTCAAAATATCCTCTCCTCTCTTCTGTGAATAAACTTCTCACCTCTCATGGTTACAACCATTATTCTCTCCGTGAAAACACTTTTCCCAACAACCATCATTAATATTTTCAAACACATGTTGAAAACAAAATATCTTTCAAAATCAAATTGCACCAAATCCTCAAGATATTTCTAGAAATTAAAACGTTTTAATAATTCCTAAAATACTTAGCATTTCTAATTTAAACTTAATTCAACTAATTTAATTAATTAATAAAATAAATTTAATCTTAAGATTAAATTATTTTACCAATTAGATTAAATTAAATAAATAATTAAATTACAATCTTCTAACATAACAAACTAGATTGATTAAATAATAAACTAAAATATTTAAATCATTTATTTTTCCTTTAGCACACTTTGCAACATAAATAAAATCAAGGAAAATTGAACAACATTAAAGAAAAACATAACCAACTAAACCAACGACACACTATGAATAGGGTGGTGTCTTGACATGGGAAACCTATATAATATCTCCCAATCAACAATACCATTGGGTAATGGACACTCAAACCTATGAAACCAAGTGGAGCTGATGTCCTATACCTACAAACCTACAAACAAAGCATAAATCAAATATGCATATATATCATAATCAAACACACCATGAAGAGAGAATCATGGAATCGCAGGGTGCTTGCAAGCGAGTGATGCAATTTCGTTCTCTTCATCAATACAAAGTCACATCAAATGAGGAATCTAACATCTATAAACTACTCAAGAGCATATAATGATATTAACTCAAATAACCACTATGCTAATCAAAAGCATGTCATAATAATAACATTAGAATAATGTAGCATCACATTATAACATAAAAACCCACATTGCTCCAAAGTTAGCGATCAAATAATAATGAAGTATCATAGTCTATCATAGTCAGGGTACTAACATAAAACAAAGCATAACAAGGACACATACTGTCTGATCAAAAGAGAAAAATGAGGGGGTGCTACATAATGGCCTAAAGTCATATCGAGCTAGAATAGTGTATGTGAATATGATGATTGTCACTTGAGATACTAAGTGAGAATACTTTGGCCAAAGTAGTGTGATCACCTTTGGCTTCACTATCAATTCATCATGTTTCATTTATGCATGCTAGTTCAGGATTGTAGTGTGAACAATGTTGAAAATTGGGAAAGGTGGATTGCCTCCCCACTATGTCAAGTTCATTCAAATATTTCCTAAGAATCCAAATAGGATTGACTATCAACCCCTCAAGGTGAGTCAATACAAAACTAGGGTGACTTAGGAGGGGGTGTTCTATCAAATTAAGGGGTTCACCACCAAGAAAATGCTTGGAAACAACAACGTATGAAAACACAGTGTGATATGCAAAAGACTTAAGGGGGAGAAGGAGGGAAAAGGGGGGTTCGAGCAAAAACCCTTTCAAAACATTTTTTTTTTTTTGGCAAAAATGTTGGGACCTTGTATTTACCTGGTTCGCTTGAATCAAGGTTCATTCAAACCCTTTTTTGGTTCGCTTGAACCTATGGGTTCATTCAAACTCCAAAAACCATTTTTTTTTGCATGGGGTCATTTTTTGCAATTTTTCCTTCCTCGCTCAAATTGTAAACCTCTTGTGGGTTTACCCATATATGTGTACATTCAATATAATGTGTTTATTATATACCATCTTTTCTATACTCACACACACACACACACACACACATATATATATATCTGATGTATGCTACGTTATAGGCTTACAATTTATATATAGATATATATCAATATATGTTTATGTAGATACTATATTATATATATAATAATATATATTTAAAATATTATATATGTTATTTAAAATGAACTATCCCTTATTTATTGGATCCGATATATTAAAGGTTTTTTTGTAGTCGATAGAGTCTATGAAATGGAGGTCGATATTGACTATGTCAATGGAGGCCGATTTAATAGCTTATGATTGTTAATGGAAATTGATTATCATAATGATTGAGACACGATGCAATTCATTGCATTACATTTTTTATTGATTTTTATCATATACTTGACTTGGTTGATGCTTTTATTGAGACTATGCTTGACTTTGTCTAATGTATTTAATTGCCAAGTCAATTCATACACCATACAGATTGAGAGAACCTTCTTGTCATAAAATGGGAATTGATTGAGTTTGGTCATATGTAGGAAAATGAATTGGAGTTGGCACCACCTTTGAGTTTGAATTGTTGTAAAATTATTTTTATGTGACAATTCAAATTATGCATATGCCGATTGAATTAGTCTTCAAATTGCTATCACAAAACAAGTTGACCTCATGAACCCTGGTTTTATACCTGCACAAACATGAGAAACAATCACAATGTTAGATTAATATGCAAGGTGAAACAAGGATTCCCCATGAAATCCATTTACAAAAGCTTAAACTAGGAAAATGAAGAACAAAATATGAAAATGAAAGTAAAATCCTAATTAAGCAAGAAAACTCATGATCCCATGGGGGAGTTGGTGCCAATTAATGTGTTGAAATTAGACCTTTCCCAACTCCTTTGTAAGCTTTGATGATTTGATCCACTTTGTTGATGAAGAACAAGATGAGTTCTTGAGAAAACCTGCAATAACATAGCTAAGATCTTGCATTGAGGATGAAGTTGAGTAGAGTAAGTTTACTCAAGTTGTGGATGATAGAATGAGAGGAAGAGTCTCTCATTTATAGATTTAAAATTGGAAGAATGAGCAAGATTTGAGAAATGTGGGATAAAATACCAACCAATGAGAGAAGGCCACTTGTCCACATGTGATTGGAGGAGGAATGAACACATTTTGGTCAATGTGCATGATAAATGTCATTGGATTCAAATTTGAAATTTGAATGTGACATGTTGGAGGGAGAGAAGAATGGAGTTAATGTCACTTGGCTCAAGGCTAAGGACATGTAAGAGGCATTAAATGCCTTGTTGGAAGGACCAAACCCATTTGAATTTGAATTCAAATTTGAGGAAATATTCCCCTTTTATTCCATGTTGAGAGAAAATAGGAAATTTAATAAATTAAAGTAATTGATTTATTGTGCAAGTTGCATTCTCTAGAGGATTTTAGTGATTGGGATTAAATTAATCAAGATTTGATCAATTTAATGAGAGATTAGGTGATTTGAAAATTTTGACTCAAATTTATGAGTTGATTTAAATTAGAATTGAGAAAAAAGGATTAATTAAATAAATGATAAATGATTTATTTAACTAAAGGGGATAATGTTAGATTAAATTAAATAAGGCTTAATTTATTCAATTTAATAAGAAGACTTTTAGGACTTGATTTAAATAAAATGAATTATTTAAATAAACAGAGATATAAGGTTAATTAAATTAAATTGATTAATTTAATCAACAGAGGAGAAAGACTTAATTAAATAAATAATGATTTATCTAATTAAGAGATGAAAAGGTGATGATAAGTTGAGAGTATGATTTAGGAGGAAATGTCGTTAGTAATCAGGATCAAACACGCCAGATTGAATTGCACATTTTCCATGTCTAAATTTTGCCCCTCTTTGAAGCAATGTACTTGTTGCATTGATTCAAAGAATAAACTGCTGTGATCAAAGTTCAAACTTTCTTGATTTTTTTGAATGCCCCACTGTTGCCCTAGCGAAATGGTTATGCTGGTATACTGCCCCCTCGAGAGATCGAGCGAAAATGTTCGATTTTCCAGTTGAGATCGCAATAAAATGCGAGATGAGTGGTTCTATTGATTAGAGGACGAACAATAATTCTTTGATGTAGACAATTCTGATGATGTATAGACAGTCATCGGCCATGGGTAGCGTCATGTATATTTTGAGATATCATACCTACTTTAGATAGAAATGTTAGTAAAGATAGAAGAATAAGAGGAATAAGATGGATGGAAGGAGGATCCAACAAGCTTACATTATGATGATGATGATAATGATGATAATGATTTGCTTACCAAGAGTTGGGATTTTCAAAGGGCCAATTACTTTATGTTTGATAACACACATAGGTACAGTGCATCAAGGTATAAAGGACCAAGATGGCGTGGTACCTAGTGTAATGAAATTTGACTTGAAAAACTAATAGGAGTATTCCTATTCACACTTGACATACAAAAACCTTGCTAGGATGGACCTATCAAAGCAAGTATTCACCAAGTTATTTTACAAGAGTATCCAAAAATCACAACAGACAAAAATATATTGATCGTTGCCCCATTTTTTTCTCTCTAAACTTGTTTTTGTTTAGGCATCATCGAGAGGTCCTTGGAATGAGTGCAATAAGATAAGTCAAAAAGACCAAGATAAAGTAAACAAACAAGCTAATGTTATTCATACCACTAGCCAAGGCTAAACTACTGCGAGATACCTAATGCTTATGTCTATTATGGGAAGGATCCATCCTAGGACATGTTGTGATTAGGGTTTTGGTGGGACTGATTGGGTGATAAGCTATTGATAGTCTGAGTTGACCAACATGCTTGCTTACTAACCTAGACTTTAGGAATTTTGATGCTTGGGTGTTCACTTTGGAACCTGCTAGACTTTTTTTTGATTGCTTCAACAAAGGATGAAGATGACGATGATTTTATTATGAGTGGTGACAATCGCGAGTGAAAGAGCGATGAGATGGAAGCACCATTTTGGATTTTTCAGATATTTTGAGGCTATTTTTGGTTTAATTTTTTTTGAAATTTTTCAATGTTTTGGTATTTTATAGATTTGTGAATGTTTTTGGATTTTGTCTCGAGGGCCAATCAAGGATGGCCTTGCCTACGTTCCAGCTCAGAGATGACGTAGTTTGAATGAAAATTGACTTGACTGCTGATGAGATAGATGGGAAAACGGATTGCCATTACAACGAATGCCTAAAGGACTATCCTAAAATGTGAAATAGATGGGCAAACGGATGGCCATTGCGACAAATGCCTAAAGGACTGACCTAAAATTTGAAATAGATGGGAAAATAGATTTCCATTATGACAGACGGATAAAGGACTGACCTAAAATGTGAAATAGATGGGCAAACGGATTTCCATTATGACAAACACCTAAATGACTGACCTAAAATGTCAAATAGATGGGCAAACGTATTACCATTGCGACAGACGTATAAAGGACTGACCTAAAATGTGAAATAGATGGGCAAACAGATTGCCATTGCGACAAACGCCTAAAGGATTGACCAAAAATGTCTCAAGGGATGATTAAAGATCAACCTGGCCTACGTTCAAGCTCAAAGATGACATAGTTTGACAAGATGACTCTATTTTTAATTTTTCAGATTTTGACATGTTTTAGATTTTGTATGATTTGGATGTTTTGGATTATTTATTTTCTAATGTTTTTTTTGGTTTTTCACATGATTTTGACTATTTAGATATGGATATGTGATATCAGTGCTCTATTTTGGGATTTTGTTGAAAACCAAGCTAGGATTTGATTGATCAGATTGATAGTTTGTCTAAGTGTGTTAAGTCAAACAAAAGTGATAATGCTCTCGTAAACTCTAGGTAGTTGTGTTATCCTAGAGTAAACTCATACACGAGGGGGTAATTTGACTAAGTGTGTTAAGTCAAACAAGTTGATGATGGATTGGATAATTTAACTAAGTGTGTTAAGTCAAATAAGATGATAATGGACTTGTAAACTCTAGGAAGTTGTGTTATCCTAGGGTAAACTCATATAGAAGAGGGTGGTTTGACTAAGTGTGTTAAGTCAAACAAGGTGATAATTGATTGGATTTGATTGATTAGGATTTATGAAGCTTGATTTGGAACAAAATTGTTTTGATGATTTAATGTGATGCTAACGTGCAAGTTAGATGCGACTGATATTAATTGTTCAGATTGATGTTTGAGGAAAGATAAAGCTTGATAAAGAAAATCGTCTTGTAAAGATATGTCATGGGCTAGTGATTCAGATTCTTGGCTCACAAATGCTTTGACCAATTTGATTTCATGTTTTCCAATGTTCGGATCACCACATAAGTTGGAGGATATAGATCAAGATTTATTCTTGAAGCAAGATGTAAATTTTTTCCCCTAGTGTCTAGCAATGTTTGAAAGGCCATGGGTGGATTCTTGGATAGATGTATAGATAGATATGGTAAGGATGCAAAGGATGCCAAGGATTATCTTGTCTATTGTGACAAGATAAGGTGTTTTAATAGAGGATTCTCATTTAGATAATGCTTCAAAGCTCAAATAATGCTGGGTAAGATAGGATAAATGAAAATGACCCATGTCAAGATGTTTACCATAAGCAAGTGTAAAGTGTGCACCAAAATTTTATCAAGATCAAGGTAACTTGGATTATGGATGCAAATATATGAAAGTGGATGAGATAAATGGTTCGTGGATGAATGGATTATATGGCTGGAATGTTGGATTTATTATGGGTGTGATAAGATGCTCTCTCCTGAAATCGTGCATGCAGATGCTCGATTCGACACATGCTGCCTGTTTTCCAGGTTTTCATCATGGTACCTGCCCAAAATGCCGCCCATGTGGTTTTCACTAGAGGATGATTTTTTCTTTATTGTTTTCAATCATTTTTCTAATTTTTTTTGGGTTTTTTATATTTTTTGATTTTTTTGTATTTTTCTGAAAGATTTTAAGCTGATGTTGAATCACCTGGTACTACTGACATTGATGCTTCTGTCATAATGTGCCACTAATATCCTTCTTGAAGAAGCTTCTTTGCCAATATACGTGCACTTGAAAGCAACTTTTGAGAAATCAATTATGCTTTGCTCATACCGGAGTTAACTTTGTCTTTGTGCGCACATCGCGATAGAGTGCTTTCTGAATCCTTATGATGAAGGGTCATTGCCAACACATGGTCAACGTGAGAATTGGATATCATGCATGGAGGCGTGGATGGTGGAGTTTTCTTCGGAATAAAAGATGGATTGGTTGATAGTTTGAAACCTTTGACTCTCCATACTTGGAAAGATGAGAAATGATGGATAGATACGAAAGTGTGCATGGAATTAGGACCAACGGCTTGATACACTTTGTATGTTGCTTGAGAAGCTTATTTTTCCTTTGTCGACATCTTTGATGGATACTTTTCCCTTTTTTATTTTTCCCCATAGTGTCTTTGACTAATGGAGTATGATAGGGATCATCTTTCTTTGTATTTTTGGTATCCACTTATATTTGATTTGTCCAATATGATTCTTAGTTTCTTTTTCTTTGATAACATTCTTTGTGATTTGATTCAAATCTTTCTTTTGATGTTGGTCCCAATTCATGGATGGGGTGATGGGTGGATGAAGTTTCATGATGTGGTGGGTTGTAGTATTGGCATCGGTTTCATCATAAGGATTCTTCATGCCCCCTATGTTGATATTTTCTCGAGAAAAAGTTGCCCCCAGTTTTATAGAGGTATCACTGATATGTTTATATCCCTTGATTGTCGAATAACCAAGGTCTTGATGCTTAGGATTTCCAAAAAATTGCACTAGTTCTAGGATACCTTGTTCATGTAGGCCTAATCCTCTGCCTTGATAATGCATCCGTTGAAACATTTTATTTGCAATAGGATATAATTTACCTTGGAAACAAGGTGTGACTCCTTCACTACTCTGTGTTGGATCTTCAAAGGTGACAACTTCTTTATTAATGAGGCATCTTTCCCTAAGAAAGGTAAGTGATTAAAGTTTATAAGTGATAGGATCCTCTATATTTGAGATAACCTCTCGATTGATCTCTTTGGCTTGATCTTGTGAGATATAAGATTGTAATGCGTCTTTAAAAGGTGTTGATGATTGAATGTCCACATGAAAGTCTTCCTCATGATTCATTTCATAGGATGTTTCTAATTCATGACTTATGTAGGAGCCTTCTTCATGATCTATTTATGCTATGTCTCCATAGGATGTTTCTGATTTGCAACTTCTATAGAAGTATTCTTTATGATCCACTTTTGGTATGTCTTTATATTTTTATATACTTTGATCATGTGTAAAAGTGTTAAGTGTAGGAGACTCTTGTTCCTTGGTAATGATATCAAGAGTATGAGACTCTTGTTTTGACTGAAGATCATCTACGGGTCCATTCAAAGAAAGCATCTCATGGGTAGATGGAGGAGTATGTGTTATGTGGATGTGATCATCTTGTATAGATAGGAGAGTGTCCATTATATCATTGTAGTAGCTTGGAGATAAAAATTCTTGATCTCGAATGATTTCAGAATTGCTTTCAACCTGCTTTGGATCAAGTTCTTGACATGGGTCAATTTCAAAGAATTGATTGCTTTCTTGGATATTTTCACTAGGCATAGGAAGTTTCTCAAATGTCATGAGGTCAAAGGATATCCATATGTTTTGGAAAGGATCATTGCTAGACCTTGGTGAAAGATGTTGATTATGCTTTGGAGTAAATTCTTGAGATGTGTCTGCTAACTCATTAACTGATGTAGAGAAATTTTCAACATGACCATTGGTTGAAGGATCTTGAGCATCATTTTCAACGATTGTGGTGGGAATCTATTACAAGCTCTATTGTGGGAGTAAGGCCTACATTTTCTAGTGAACCAACAATGCTTGTTGTTGGTCATGTTGTTGTTGTGCCAACAATGATTTTTGTTGGGCTTGTTGTTGTGCTACTTGTTGATACACTTATTGATGGATTTCTTGCAATAGTGCCCAGAATTCTGCTTGCGCCTGTCGAGCCTGGTGTTGGGCTTGAGCTTGATCCTATGCTTGTTTGGCTACTTGAGTCGCTTGTGCAACTTGTGCGGCTTGTTGGGCGGCTAATTGCACTTGTGCTTGCTGAGTAGCTAGTTGTGCAGCTTGTTGGTTTTGGAGCATCTTTTGGCGAGAAGCTTGTCGAGCGACTTGCAACACAATGGAGAATGAATTTTTCATGTTGTGTTCTGGCGGTAGTGGCGGAACGATGTTGATTGTTGGGGTTGCTTGAATGGTTGTCATCTGTTGTTGTGATATCAATGGAAAAATGGAAGGATTTGATATGATGCTTTTGTTTATGATTGGAGTGTTGCTCAGATTTAGTTGATTGATGGATGGTAAAGGGGGAAGGCTCATGCCTTGATTATTTGGTTGATAGATTTGTAATTTTTGGATTTGATTTAAATCTACCATAGGAAAAGATGTTCCAAAATTCAGATTGGGAAAAATCACATTTGTTGTACCATTGAGGTTTGTAGGAGATAATGATCCCATGTATGGATTGTAAAAATGAAAGTTTTTAGAATCAATTGGCATTGTAAGGCTTGGATAGTTTGGTTGAATTTGATTACTCATGATGGATGAATCAAGTTTATATTCCATGTTGCTCTTGTGTTTTAACCTTGCTGACCTATGAGGTGTTTAGGACCAATGATGAGATGAAGGATGAAAGGGGTGAATGATATGGTTGTTTAAACTTTTAGGAACTTTGGATCAATGCTAGACTTTAGGACTTGGTTTGATTTTGATTTTGAGGATAGTTTGACTAAGTGTGTTAAGTCAAACAAAGTGATAATGCACTTGTAAACTCTAGGAAGTTGTGTTATCCTAGAGAAAACGTGTACACAAGATGATAATTTGGCTAGGTGTGTTAAGCCAAATAGGATGATGTTGATAATGTACTTGTAAACCTTAGGAAGTTGTGTTATCCTAGAGAAAAATTGCACACAAGAGGATAATTTGGCTAGGTGTGTTAAGCCAAACAAGGTGATGTTGATTTTTCCTAAAAGTCTAGCATAAGTGATGTTTTCCAAGGTTCCAAAAGTTGTTGGTGAAATGGAATTTTGATAAATGTTTGGATAAAGTGAAGTGTTTGAATTGATCCTAGATGACCCTACGAGGACTTTCTTACAAGACCAAGGTAATGATGAACATGCTTTTTTCCTAAAATAGGTTCAAACCAAAAGACCAATGTTTGCATGGAAAACCATAAGACAAAAGATTGCAAGCACATGTGTGGTTCAATTGTTTGTTATCTTGCTTAGATTTGGTTCTTTTTACCACAAATTTTTTTTTGATCATGTTTCAACTGTATGTATAATGTCTTATTTTATTTTCATCCAACAAGGTCCATTATGTGGAAATGAAGGAAATTAGGACAAAAGTTTCCTATTGTTGACTTTGGTGAAACAAATGATGATTAAACCTAAGTACTTAGGAACCTCTAAGGATATAATCCCCAGGGAAAGCAAGAGCACTTAGATTTGTTAAAGGATATTTGTTTCCTCAAAGGGTTTAAAATTTAAAATCTTTTGTGAATGATTGTTTCTCAACATTTTAGAACCAAGCAAAGTGTCTCAATAACATGCACCACCCTAGGCTGAAAATACAGTATTTGTTGGGTTCCCACTTGGATGAATCCAACTATGCATATTCAGTGTAGATGACTAGATTCTTGACCACACAGGCTCCCCCTTATAGTGCACTCACTTCTCGGGTCAGCCAAGTATCAGTACCCATGTGTAGGATGCTAAATCTACAAATGTCACAAATCGCCATGATCAAACAAATATAACAAATCTAATATCCTCATGAAATATTGCACCTAGTTTAAACATGCTAAATGAGATATTGAAACAATAATGAAAACTAAATAAAGCACATAAAACATGAATGCAAATCTATTCCATGGTGGATTGGTGCTCCTTGAATGTGTGAAAGAGCCCTTTCCCAACCCTTGCCAAGCTAATTAGATGATAGACAATGAGATGCTCATGACCTCAAGTTGCCTATATTAAGGATGCTATAAAATGTAGTTGTCAAATGAGATAGAAGTCATTGAATTTATAGGAAATATTGAGAGAGGAGAAGCCAAGATTGAGCAATGTGGGACATAAACCCAACAAATTAGAGAGAGCCACTTGTCACAATGGGATTGGCCCATGCTTGTGCAAGTTTTGGCTAATGTGCCCATTTCAAATTTTAAAATGGCAATAAATGAATATGGTTGAAGATTTTGGGGGGAACTGTGTTTGGCCAAAAAAGTCAAACATAAGAGTTAATGAGGAATATGCCCCTTGTGAGGGAAAATAGGTGTTTTAATAAATCAATTTAAATGATTTATCGTGCAAGTGGATGAATCTAGAGGATTTAGATGATTAGGATTAAACTAATGAGGATTTTGATTAATCTAATAGGAGTTTAGGTTATATGACATTTGATTTCAATTTATTTATTTATTTTAAATAAAATGAGGGGAAAATGCATATGAGTGATTTAATTAAATCAAGAACTATAGGAGATAATTAAATAATTGGATTTATTTAATTTTGAGAGAAGTGAATTAATTAAATTGGTTTATATAATTAATAGATGGAACAATGCTAAATGAAGTATGATTAGATGCATGTGTATATTTTGCATGTCTACACCATGAATCTCCCATGGCATACTTTTCATATCTACAACAGAACCACATGTATAATGTGGGGCGGTTTCAAAGGACATGACATTTTGCATGAAAAAATAGATATGATTTGGCCTTTTCTAAACAAGAGGTTTTAATTCAAGCATTCCGTTCGTGGGGGACTATCCATGTGGTGAGAGACCATTTCTGTCGTTGACATCGAAATTTAAAAAAAATCTAATTTTTTCAGATGCCCCAGCAAAAAGAAGTACGTTAGTACATTGCCCCCTCGAGAGATCGAGTGAAAAGATTGAGGTGGATCTTGTGACAAAGAGGTTCAAAATGAATGTATGGATGGTTAGACTATATGATCTATATGAGAATGATGACGAAAATGAGATTTTTGGAAGATGCTAGAATAAAAAATTTATATTATCCTAAACAACATAAATGATTATGAAATGTATGTGAGATGGATGCGATGGATGATGTTGTGCTATGATGATATGACGTGATTATGCAGGATGCAGGATGGATGTATTGTTAGTACGAAAAAGGATAGAAGAATGAGAGGGATCAACCCTTAAATTCAAGAAGATGTAGAAGTCCAACAAGTCTATTAGTAGTTGAGACTTTATTGGATATGATGATGAATGTTGATGATGTATTGCTTATCCAAGGATGGGAGAGATAAAGAGCATACATTTCTTTATGTTTGATAACACACATAGGTGCGATGCATCAAGCTATTAAGAACTAGGATGGTGTGGTGCCTAGTGTGATGGAATTTGAATCGTCAAATAGATAGGAGTGCTCTTGTTCACACTTGACATACGAAAACCTTGCTAGGATGGACCCAACAAAGCAAGTATTCACCAAGTTATTTTACAGGAAACATCCAACAAGCAAAACAAACAAAAAGATAATGATCATTGCCCCATTCCTTTCTCTCTAAACCTATTTTTTTTAGGCATCATTGAGAGGTCCTTGGAATGAGCGCAAAATAAGATAAGTCAAAAAGACCAAGATAAAGAAAACAAGCAAGCTAATGTTCTTCATACCATTAGCCAAGGCTAAACTAAGGTGATACCTGATGTTGATGTCCATCGCCGGAAGGTCAGATTCCTAGGACATGTTGTGATCAGGGTTTTGATGTGATTTGATTTGGATGATAAGCTATTGATACTCCGAGTTAACCAACTTGCTTGCTTATTGACCTAGGTTTAAGACTCTGACGATTAGGTGTTCACTTTGGAACCTGCTAAACTTGCTTCTGACTGACTCACCAAAGGGTGAAGGCGACAATTGACTTTATTATGAGTGATGACAATCACGGGTGAAAGCGAGATGAAACAGATACAACATTTTGGGTCCAAATATTTTGAGGCTATTTTTGGAATTTTGAAACATTTTTACAAATGTTTTTGGATTTTGTGTCTTGGGGGATGATCAAAGATCAACCTTGCCTACATTCAAGCTCAGAGACGACGTAATTCGGACAAGGTGAAAGATTGAGAAGACTCAATGATGAATTTTTGAAGATTTTCTAATATTTTGACATGTTTTTGAGTTTTTTGATGATTTTTTGAATGTTTTTGGTTTTTTTGATGAAATTTTGAATATTTTTGGATTTTTTGATGTTTTTAAATGTTTTTGGAATTTTGATGAGTTTTTTGAATGTTTTTGAATTGGGCTGATGCAAGAAGTTGGGTCCACAAAAAGCTCAAAAAGTGGAAGTGTTTTTGCTGTTTTTCAGAATTTGTCATACTTGGACTGAAGATTTGAGGCACTTACACAATGAATTTTAAAAAAATTCAGTAATATGAAATTTAGAAATTTGAATCTAGTTTATAAATATGTAAATTATTCAAATACCTAGATTGTAGAAGTTAAATTTTGATAAGGATCTATAAAAACCACTTTTTAAAAGTCCCTGTTTTTTTACCATACCATGCACGTGTATAGACAACACTTTTTGACTCAAATAAAAGTATTTTGCTAATTCCTTTTGGAGAAAGAGAGCTAACAACATGAAGATTGATGAGGATTTCTTTTTGTAATTTTTTATTGAATATTTTTTTTTTTTATTAAATTTTTATTGGCTTTAATTGTTGTTTTTTAAAATCAATGTGTATGGACAACATAATTTGACCTAAACTAAACATTTTTTAAAACTTTTTTT
This sequence comes from Sequoiadendron giganteum, assembly GCA_007115665.2. Lineage (NCBI taxonomy): Eukaryota > Viridiplantae > Streptophyta > Pinopsida > Cupressales > Cupressaceae > Sequoiadendron > Sequoiadendron giganteum. The sequence goes on along the minus strand of CM021105.1, from coordinate 621,310,868 downwards.
TTTCATTGTGTAAAGAATTGTCTGAAGATTGATGTCATATAAATTTTTTTACAAAAAAAATAACCAAGAAAAGTTATTAAAAAACAAAAAAAGTCTGATATTTCAAATTTAAGGACTAGTTTGCTTTGAAATTAATTAAAAAATAGAAAATATAATCCAATCTAATAAAAATCATATATTTAAAAACTAGACAATGTTTTCTATAATGGGTTTTAATTTTATAGATTGATTCAGAAAAAAAATTCATCAGCCATATTGTCAAAGTTGAACATTCTTCTTCAATCTGCCTTAGTTTTTTAGTTGCAGGTCAAAGCTAAGGCTCAGATTGCCAAGCCTTTCCCGAGCCTAAAACCAAGGCTACAAGCGGGTTGGGAAAAACTTTTTAAAAATGCATACGCGTTACAAAATGCATATGTGTTCTTTATTTATTTAATTATTTTTTAAAAATGGTTTTAGAAATGGGTATACGCTTTGAAAAACACGCTTAAAAATTATTAAAAGAAAAAAAAAAAAAAATTAAAAAATAAAAATAAAAACGGGTACCCGTTTTGCTTTTCAAAACGCATACGTGTTTTAAAACAGGTACGCGTTTCTAAAAAGCATTTTTTTAAAAAAAATATGACTTCTACGGGTTATAAAACGCATCGGGTACCCGAGCCTAAAAAAATGCATATGCACTATAAAATGCTTACGCGTTATATAACACGTACGCATTTTATAGTGCATACGCATTTTTTTAGGCTCAGTTACCCGATGCATAACGCATACGTGTTTTTTAATAATGCGTACATGTTCTCTACGAGATTTTCTTTTTTGTCGAAACTTCCCCTCTTCGTGGACCCAACTTCTTGCACTTACCCAATTTTCGCATGATTTTGACAATTTGGATATGGATACGCATGATGATATCAGTGCTCTATTTTGAGATTTTGTTGAGAGCCTAGCTTAATGTTGATTGATCGAATTGATGGATTGATAGTTTGACTAAGTGTGTTAAGTCGAACAAAAATGATAATGCACTTGTAAACTTTAGGAAGTTGTGTTATCCTAGAGTAAACTCATACAAGAGGGTGGTTTGATTAAGTGTGTTAAGTCAAACAAGTTGATGATGGATTGAATAATTTGACTAAGTGTGTTAAGTCAAATAAGATGGTAATGCACTTGTAAACTCTAGGAAGTTGTGTTATCCTACAGTAAACTCATCCACAAGATGATAGTTTGACTAAGTGTGTTAAGTCAAAAAAGGTGATAATTGATTGGATTCGATTGATCAAGATTGATGAAGCTTGATTTGGAACAAAATAGCTTTGATGATTTTGATGTGATGTTGAAGTACACATTAGATGCAACTGATATGGATTGCTTGGATTGATGTTTGATGAAATATAAAGCTTGCTAAGGAACATCGTCTTGCTATCAAAATATGCCATGGGCTAGTGATTTGGATTGATGCTCTCAAATTATTTGACCAATTTGATTTCATGTGTTTCCAATATTCAGATCACCAAATAAGTTGGAGGATACAAATCAATATTTATTCCCGAAGCAAGATGTAAATATCTACCCTGGTGTATGTGCTTCAAGATGTGCTTGCACAAGTGCTAAAAAGATCTTCACTATCTTCTTGCAGGATCCTAATCTCCTCTAGGATCTCCCAAAAGGCTTAGATGATTAACTAAGGCCTTGTCTAGCTCTTTTCTAAGAGCCCAACTCTTTGTGCTTAACCTTGAAGGACAACCACCTTTAGTTTGCTTCCACTTTCTCTTGCACTTAGAGGACTCTAAGTGCTACCATTTCATAAATCACTGAATTGACTGCAGGGGTGTCTAATATAGTTAAATCATGCCATTTACTTCCATTTGAATCCATTTTGGAGGATCTTCAAATCTTTCTCCAACCGGGTGTCAGGATTTGTCTTGAGGAGGCCTAATTCCTTGTAACCATTGATAGTGTTCTTTTCCTCGTTTCTGCCAACACTTCCCAAACAACCTGACAACCTAGTGCCACATTCGAGTACCTTTTTGGATGTTCTAAAAGATTCACCCACTCTTAGACTCCTAGGTCTTCTGTACATAGGCTTCCTAGTATCTAGGGTAAATAGGGCTAATGGACCTAGTTTGTAGGACCTCACTGGTTTCTCACCTTACAACTTAGTCGAATGGATTGGTTAAACCTCAATCCTTATGGCATGATAGGATATGCACATATCCCCCCTGGAACTCTACTTGTTCTGTACTGTACCTTAATCCCCTGCCTATATTACTCAATTCTTCACTGTCAAACCCTTAACCGGGCACTCTAGGCTCACCTAGGACTTGAAATTAAAACCCTTTGCTCGATACTTCATGAATCCTAATCCTACATATGTATAGACTAATAGCTCCCCAAACACTTCCATCTATCCTCAGGTAAACCCCGCGACTAGATTTCATGGGGGAGCCATGAAAAGGAAAACTGGTCAAGACAAAACCAGTGAAACCCTTAGAATTTTACCTAGCTATCCAAGACACTAAATTAACTTGAAAAAAACTTACTTACAGAAAAAAAAAGCCTTTATACTATCCTATTAACAACAGTCTAACATCAAATCAAAGCATTTAGCTTGTATTCTATCTCTGTCACTCCAAACACTTGGTATTCACACAAAACACAGAAATTGCAGAGCTATATTTTCATTATCTCCAAAAACTTGATTACAAAAACAACTAACTCGCATTGCATTCGAACCTCCTCCTTCTTAGATTCCATTTACCATGTTTTTAGGATCTATTAGATGATTCCCCACTCCTATCCTTTAGGGAATCCTAAGGAGCTGAGTTGCATGCAACATTTGCCATAATGGCAAATGTTCTTATGACAGTTTGGTAACAATAATAGGCAACTTGTCATTATACCTCCTTCCTATCTCTTAGGACCTTTATCTCCTGTAGTTCAAGAAACCAACTCCATTAAAGGCCTCATGACATCCTTCTAACATCAATCATGTGTTTAGAACACATTTAAGACTCACTTCTCAACACAAGCTAGAAAGGCCAAGCAAGGTAAAACTACTAACAATGACTAGTAATTGTGACCTTAGTCCTAATGACTAACTCACCTGGTCCAAACAAAAGCAAGACCTTCTAAGGTGTAAAACAAACACTCAAACTCTCTGACTTGGCTAAGGTCAGATACAAGCCAAAATAACAAGTAAAATTTGGAGGTTAGCCTAGGTGCTCCTGCACCATACCCCCAGTGTCTAGCAATGTTTGAATGGTCATGGGTGGATTCTTGGATTATTGGATATGAATTATCTTGTAATAAGATAAGGTGTTTGCATAAAGGATTCTCATTCGGATAATGCTTCAAGGATCAGATAATGTTGGATTGGATGGGATTAATGAAAATGACCCATGTCAAGATGTTTACCATAAACACATGTGAAGTCTGTACCAAACTTGGTCAAGATCAAGATAAGGTAGAAGATGGATGCCAATATATGAAATGGATTGGATAAGTGTTTCGTGGATGAACGGTTGATATGGATGGAATGCTAGCTTTACTATGGATGTGATAAGATGCTTTCTCCTGAACTGGTGCACGTAGATGCTCGATTCTACACATGACGCCTGTTTGCCAGGTTTTCGTCATGGTACCTATCCAAAGCACCACTAAAATGGTTTTCGCTAGAGGACGATTTTTCTCTTTATTGTTTTCAATCCTTTTTCTGATTTTTTTGGATTTTTATATTTTTTGATTTTTTTTGTATTTTCTGAGAGATTTTAAGCTGATGTTGAACCACCTGGTGGTGCTGATGTTGATGCTTCTATCATAACATGCCATCGATATCCTTTTTGAAGAAGTTTCTTTGCCAAGATACGTGCACTTGAAAGAAAATTTTGAGAAATTTGTTCTGCTTTGCTGATACTGGAGTTAACTTTGTCTTTGTGCGCACATCGCGATAGAGTGCCTTCTGAATCCTTATGATGAAGGGTCATTGCCAACACATGGTGAATGAAAGAATTGGATATCATGTGTGGAGGCATGGATGGAGTGTGTTTAGGAGTAAAAGATGGATTAGTTGATAGTTTGGAACCTTTGACTCTCCAAACTTGGGAAGATGAGCAATGATGGGAGGATACGAAAGTGTGCATGGAATTAGGACCAACTGCTTGATACACTTTGTATGTTGCTTGAGAATCCTTCTTTTTCCTTTGTGGACATAATTGATGAATACTTTTCCTTTTTTGATATTGCCCCATAGTTTCTTTGACTAATGGAGTTTGATAGGGATAATCATTCTTTGTATTATTTGGTATCCATATGTATTTGATTTGTCCTTCATGCTTCAGTACTTATTTTTCTTTAATGACATTTTTCATTCTTTGATTCAAATCTTTATTTTGGTGTTGGTCCCAATTCGTGGATGGGGTGATGGGTGGATGAGGATTCATGATGTAGTGGGTCGTAGTATTGGCATTGGTTTCATCATAAGGATTCTTTGTGCTCCCTTTGTTGACGTTTGCTCGAGATGAAGTTGCCCCCAGTTTTGTGGAATTATCATTGATACGTTCATATCCCTTGATTGTTGAATAACCAAGGCCTTGATTCTTAGGATTCCCAATAATCTACACTGGTTCTAGGATACCCTGTTCATGTAGGCCGAATCCTCTACCTTGATAATTCATCTACTAATTTTTTTTATCTGCAATAGGATATGATTTACCTTGGAAACAAGGTGCTAATCCTTCTCTACTCTGTGGTGGATCTTCAAAAGTGACAACTTCTTCATTGATGAGATAGCTCGCCCTAAGAAAAGTAAGTGATCCAATTTTATAAGTGATAGGATCCTCCATATGTGGGATTACTTCCTGATTGATTTCTTTAGCTTGATCTTGTGAAATATCAAAGTTTAATGCTTCTTCAGGAGGTATTGATGATTCACTGTCCTCGTAAAAATCTTCCTCATGATTTACTTCATAGGATGTTGTTTCTGATATATGATTTATGTAAATACCTTCCTTATCACCTATTTCTGCTACATCTCCATAGGATGTTTCTGATTTGCAAGTTTCATAGAATCCTTCTGATATGTCTTGATATGATGTCTCTGATTCAAAAATTCTGTAGAAGCCTTCTTAATGATCTATTTCTGCTAGGTCTTTAGATTTTTCTATATCTTGATCATGTGTACAAATGTTAAGAGTAGGAGACTCTTGTCCCTAAGTAATGATATCAAGAGTATGAGACTCTTGTTTTGAATGAAGATCATCTACGTGTCCATCCAAAGAAATAATCTCATGGGTAGATGGATGAGTGTGTGCTATATGGATATGATCATCATTTTCGACATCTTGTATAGATAAAAGAGTGCCCATTAGATCATTATAGTATTTTGGAGATAAGAATTCTTGATCTTGACTAATTTTGGAATTACTTTCGATATGTTTTGGATCAAGTTCTTGACATGGGTCAATTTCAAAGGATGGATTTCTTTCTTGGATATTTTCATTAGGCATGGAAAGTGGCTTAATATCCTCTTGATCTTTTAATGGACTTGGATCAAGTGTAAATACAAAGATTCTTTCACTATTCTCAACCGTGAGGTTGAAGGATGGTAATATGCTTTGGGAGGGACCATTGTTAGACCTTGATGGTAGATGTTGGTCCTGCTTCAAAATAAGTTCATGAGATGTGTCCTCTAACTCGTTAGGTGATGTAGAGACATTTTGAACATGATCATTGGTCGATGGATCATAGATTATGTCAATGGGATCAAATAATTGTAACACATCTTGAAATAGATCACTAAAAAGTGGCTCTTGATGAATGTTGAGTTGATCACTGGATGGGGTAGAAGCATCTTCAAGATCTTGAACATTGTTTTCAACAATTATGGAAGAGAGATTACCAATGTCTTCAACCATAGGATCAAGTGATGTTGACATTTCTTGAATTTGATCATTGTTGGGTATTTTTGGTGGATTTTGATCGTGATTGAAAAGTAGCTCTTGGTGTATGTTGATTTGATTGTTGGTCGAGGTGGAAAAATTTTCAACGTGCTTATTGATGGATTGATCTTGATTTTTGATTTCAACAATTGTGGTGGGAATCTGTTGCAAGCTTTATTCAACGAGTAATGCCTGTGTTTGTTTCTGAGCCAACAACTCTTGTTGTTGGTCGTGTCGTTGTTGTGCCAACAATCTTTTTTTTGGGCTTGTTGTTGAGCTACTTTTTGATGCACTTGTTGATGGATTGCTTGCAATAGTGTTCGAAATTCTGCTTGCCCCTGTCGGGCTTAGTGTTGGGCTTGAGCTTTTCGGGCTACTTGAGCCACTTGTGCAACTTGTTGGGCGGCTAATTCTGCTTGCACTTGTTGAGCAACTAGTTGTGCATCTTGTTGGTTTTGGAGTACCTTTTGGTGGGAAGCTTGTTGAGCGGCTTGCAACATGATGGAGAATGAATTGGCCGTGTTGTGTTTTGGTGGTGGCGGCAGTGGTGGTGGTGGTGGTGGTGGTGGGTTGGGGATGGTGTTGATTGTTGGGGTGAGCGGAACGGTCTCATTGATTGCCAAGGTTTGAGTGGTGAATGGTGTGATTGAGATTCTTGGTCCTTGAGATACTTGAGAAATGGTATATGTGTTAACCATTGGTGTTGCTTGGATGGTTGCGATCTGTTGATATGAATTGATGAGAATTTTGAGTGTAGCAATTTTGTTTCACAAGATTTGACCTTGACATTCTTCATATGGTTGATTTGGTTGTTTAGCAAGTAGCTTTGGAATGCATCCTTGTGGTGTTTTTTTGGGATCATGGACAAGTTGATTCTGGATAATGCTTTGATTCGATGTGATGTTTAGATTCGGCATGATAGATTGAAATTGAACATTGTTGTGGTTGGGAATCATATTGACTTGATTTAGGTAACTTTAATTTTGCACGGAGTTACCTTGACTTGGATCATTACATGGAGTTGCCAATATATTGCTGGGATTTTGAACAACACTAGTTTGATTCGAAAACACATCTATCCCAAGGTTCACCAAGTGTGAATTTGAAATGCTCATGTTTGGTAAGATAGGATTTGGTGTTGTTGGATTTGGCATGTGTATACACCTAAAAATGGTATGGAGAATCCAATTAATTAAATACAAATTATTTGATTAATTATCCTAAATTCCTCTACTGTTTAAATAAAAAGAAATATTTATTTATATAGTTCACATTCACATTCTTCTAAATTTCTTCCAATTTCGTCTTAATTAAATAAAAAAAAGTAAATACTTTGTTTGATTCAATTATCAAATCCCTATTTTATTCTATCACATCAATTTAAATTAATTAAATAAAGATCAAAATGCTTTATTGATTAATTACCATATTCCTCTATTTAATTTAATAAACAATCCTATAGTTTGTTTTGTTAAATTATTTATCTCCCTTTTCCTAATTTAAATAAATAAAAAATATTTGAATTAAAAAATAAGGAATATTCCAATCTATATTTCCTCAAAAATGAATTGGATATCCTATGTCTAATTTATGTCTAAATTATGTCAAAATTAATGCTTTGAAACTTCATGGGAAGTTTTGGAGACAAATTGGAGACAAATTCCAAAATCTTCTCTCAATCCTCCTCCATCAATCCTTCCTCTTGTCTTGCCTGGTGTTTTCATGGATAGAGACAATCTCCATTTTTCTCTCAATCTCCTCCATCTCTCACCATTCAATCCTCCAAATTGAATCCAAGCCTCTCAATATCTTCCCTATGCATTTCTATAGCCGGGAAATCTATAAATACAAGCCTCATTGAACCAAGAAAAGATCCATATAATAATATTTTCTGCACTCTGACTCTGTAGGAATTCACACATCAAGCATCAAGCATCCAAGCATCAAGCATCAAAAAATCAAGCTTTCACAACCATGGCTGCTTCTTGTAGCTACAATTATCTGTTTCATGTCCATATCATGCTAGTTTAATTGATTTATCATCTAGTATAGCTCCATATCATTTCATTAGCATCTTTCTTGTTCTTCAGATAGTCATTTTAACAATCATTTGCTTGCACAATCTGAGAGCAGTTTTGATTTAATAAATCTTTGGAGATAGAGAGAAATATGACTCTTTCAATAAATTAGTGCATTGATTTAGTTCAATTTGATGAATCTTTGATATAGTGTCGTATTAAGAATTTTTTTAACCTTGTTTACTTATTCACACTTATAGTTTGTCGCCCACTATGGGGCCTTAACCCCAATTTTATCAATTTTTTTTTTCTGAAAGTGACGTACAGGTTTTCGGCGAGTTTTCTTTCAACACTTTCATCAAATACTATAGCGCTTCAGTGGAAAACTACAGCGCTTTCATGCTCTGTTTTGGTGCTTCCATGTTACTACAACACTTCCATTCAAAATTTCAGCACTTCCAATTCCAGAGCTTCCATGGCTTGTTTCGGCACTTCGATGATTTAGCGCTTCCGTGGCGAATTCTAGTGGTTCAGTGGTATATTTCAGCGCTTGAGGTAAAAGTTTCAGTGCTTCTGTGGACTGTTCCAACACTTTTGTAAAATCAGTCTGGATCTGACGTGTCTGTGGCCAGATTTTATTTTTTTCACAGTTGGACTAAAATATATCAATCCTAGGCTAGTCACTTCCAGTTTTCTAAATATTTATCAATCTAAGATATTCACTTCAAATTTTCCTAAAAATTATCAATCTAGGATAGTCACTTTCTATTTTTTTTAAGTAAATCTACCAATCTTAGGATAGTCATCATATTTTTACAGTAGAAGTTAAAAAGAACATCATGATTTGTGTGAAGCTACACCTTAACATATATTAGAAAATTTTTTTTTGGGCTTTGAAACAGAACAAACTTATATGCTATGTTTGTGGTGATTAGGCTTATGCTCTCCCCTTAACTGGGTGATCAAAGTGCCATAGTCATTTTTACTTCATGTTATTTACGCTTTATTAAATCCTTTGGCAAGCCTGCCGTAGTGGGAAAAAGTACTCACCCTATGGGAACGACCTAAGTGGGAACACCTAAAGCCAAGGATTCCAACCCACTATAAAAAAAAAATACAATTTGTTGATGAAAGTCCAACTTGACAATAGTGAGCAAGACAACCATCCCCAAAATCTTTGTTCTAAAAATTGGGAGGTCTCCTAAGGGAGTTTATCAATTGCCGCACCAAACGAAAGCCCTTTCTATGAACCATAGAGTAGTATCTCGCCGAGTCAATATCCATACATTGTCATACTCACGGTGCAAGGGGAGGCAAGAATCTACCCCCAAGAAACTCACCATATAATTACCAAGGACTGTTTGCATAGAGGACGAGAAATCCAACTCTGAGTACGCGCCTGGAAATGACAAAAACACGGGCGCCCTCTAGGGGGTGACACAACTGTGTGTGTCAACGTAATTCAAGATGCGGGCTGTGAGTATAATGATGCCCTATTTTTCCTTAAGTGTGAGTCTGTTTGATTTGTGTACAATTGTAAAAGCAACCCATCAAAATCAATAAAAACAATTCGTGGTTTTTGAACATACACGATCTATTCAGTTTAAAACACTTATTCAAAATTGCTTGCCATGTTTTCACAAATTCATTTAAATCAGATTAATGATCATCCTGAAAAAATTCAAGTCAAAACAAATCAAAAAATCCATGCTTCGAAAGTGGAAGTCCACCATGTTTGTCAAGAGAAAAATCAAAATCACAAAACCTGAGAAACCTTACGATTATCGAGATAGCCTAAGAAGAAATCATTTTCTATATCAGAATCGGAAACTATTGTTACAACATAGAACATTCATCCACAAATATCATGATTTTGCTAGGGGTCACACTTTAGATTACGCAGTAGAACCACTCTACTCACGAGCCTTCTTCCAAAGAAGAGCTCTCACACAATACCACAACCATAGTCAATGGATTCATTGTTCTTATCTTCCACAATCCATGATACAGTATGCCACAAGGCTAGATCATATTTTACAATAGAGTGTCTTAAAAGTCCTTTTCTTTTTGGCGTTCTGGAAAACCTGTTTCAGCGCTTCAAGTCACTGTTCTAGCGCTCTCATAAAATAGTGCTTTCGGGCACTATTTTAGCGCTTATAGTCTTTATTTTAGTACTTCTATCAAAACAACACTTTCATCATCTTTTTCAGTGCTTTCGGGCACTGTTTCGGCACTTCTATCAAGATAGTGCTTTTGTCACTTTTTACAGTGCTTTCGGGCACTTTTTCAGCGCTTCTGTCATTTTTTCCAGCGCCTTCGGGCACTGTTACAATGCTTCTGTCAAGTAGCGCTTTCATCACTTTTTCAAGTGCCTTCGGAAACTGTTTTAGCACTTTTGTCAGATAGTGCTTCTGTTAATTGTTTCAGCGCTTCGGGACTCTATTCTAGCATTTTTGTGAAACATCACCCCTGTACTCTGTTTTAGCACTTTGAAAACAAAGAGTTCAAAAATCTTACCATTCGATCTATCTGTCATTTATCCACTGTTTTCATCAGAATACAAATTTATTTTTCATCAAAGTCACTGTCTGAAAGACTAAAATCAGAAAGGTCTATACAAATTTCCATCTTTATCAACTGAAACAAGATCTTGTGAATCACAAGTGTCAAAATCAAATACACAATCAATTACTACATTGAAGTTTCATTATCAGGATACTATCATCCTTCATCACGAAACCAAGTATATTAATCAAAATTTTAGCATTGTCTCGTCAATAAGATCAGTCATCTTATTCGACTTTGTTAAAAGTTTAATTGACACTATCTAGCATATAAGATCAACATTTCAGAAGAAAGGGCAAAAATTCGTATGCCAATCTTCACTAGGTACCAAAAACAGCGACTCTTAGAACAAGAACTTAAAAAACCACAAGAAATGGCAGAAGAAAATCCTTGGAACAATCTAAACCAAAAGGATAAGAACAAAAGAACCCCAGAGGATATTCAACATGCTCAACAAGATCCCAAGTTCCATAAGTTTATGGAAAAGATTTTGGAATAAGACATGGAAAAATATCTTTTGATGTTAGCTGAATCAGGGGCTAAACTTCAAAAAGATTTTGATGTAAACCGTTTGAAAGAAACACTTGGAATGAATGAGACTGAGATACTACAACCTACACAAACAATAGATCTAGTTGCTGCTTTAACATCACAGGTGCAAATGTTATAGCAACAAATACAAGATATGACGAAAGGGACTACCAAAAAATATGCGATCCAAGAAATTTGTCCTTATCCTTTTGATGCTACGATCGGCTTGATACCTTTTCCTAGACACTGTGAGATCCCAAAATACGATAAGTATAATGGAAGAATGGATCCAATTGATAACATCAGAGAATTCAAAACAATGAGTCTTGAGTTTTCCCAAGAGGAAACTTACTTAATGAGACTATTCCCAAGGAGTTTGGGAGGATCATGCATGGAGTGGTTTTCGAAATTAAAACCAAGTATCATAAATTTTGAGGAACTCGTTAACAGATTTATCTCTCAATACTCCTTTAACATGCAACATGATGTTACAATAAAGGATCTTTACAATCTAAAGCAAAACAAAGGAGAAACGTTTTTGTCTTTTCTCCAAAGATGGCAACACTTGTTCGCTAGATATCCTAGATCCATTCCCGAAGAAGAAAAGATGGAGTTGTTCATTGAAAACCTAACAGAAGAAATGAGTTATAGACTTGAACTACAATGTCCTCCCACATTTGAAAAAGTAATAGAAAACAGTCTTAAAATTGAAGAGGCATTAGTAAAGAGAGGAGTTATCAAGCATTTCAACAAGAAAACAAACAACACAAGTAACTCCTCCAATCAATTCTCAAGCGGTGACAAGCCAAAATTTTTGGCAAAAGAATCAAAACACGAATGAGAAAACAAATGATTCCCAAAATTTCAAATCAGTTTTCAACTTGACCGTATCTACATCAAAGAACCAAAATAATGATCAAATTGTCAAGTCGAATATCATACAAAGCAACGAGATCGCAAAAATGTAGTCATATCAAAAACCATCAAATCGGCGAAGGTTCACACCTTTGGGTCAAACAATGGAATCAACAATGAAAGAATTAGTTACAAAACCAACAATTGTATGGAGTTGAAACATGTGGTACAAGATTTGATTGACAACAACAAAGTGTATGTGAAAGGACCACAAAATAACAACGATCATTCGGCCTTCAAAGATCCTTTGCCAAATTATGACAAAGGAGCATCATCCTCTTCAAACAACAAAGGAAAGAACGTCAGTCATATCTATGAAAAAATAATCCTTCGTCTATCTAAAGTAAAAAATGATCATACAGTTGGTCATAACATTGCTGAAAACAGAACTAACAACATTACCTGTTTGGATTTGCTCCCAAGCGTGCAAAACTCTGAAAAATCAGAGAAAATCAAGAACATCAACCAGAAATCGTCATAACTAGGGGGAAATCCAAGGTAGTGTTAAAAGGAGTTGGCTCCACACATGCAGTTCCACCTCCATCTCATTATAATGTTATCGATCAATTGCAAAACATCCCCCGAAAGAATCAAGAACATCAACCGAGAAATGTCATGACTAGGGGGCAATCCAGGGTAGTGTTAAAAGGAGTTGGATCTCAACATGCAGTTCCACCTCAATCTCATTATAATATTGTTGATCAATTGCAAACATTCCCGCACAAATATCGATCCTAGAACTCCTTAAATTGTCACCATCGCATAAAGAAGTTCTAGAACAAGCATTAGTTGCCACCACGGTACCAAAGAATCTGGATGTTTGTCAATTTCAAGCTATGGTGGGACATTTTACTACCCTGCATTGTCTGCCATTCTCTAAATAGGATGATGTCTCATTAAATTGTCCCCATAATACTCCGCTGCATATCAAAGTATTAATCCATAATCATCACATCAAGAGAGTTTTAATAGATGGGGGAGCAGGTCTAAACATTTTCACTCTCAAGTTAATCCATGCATTAGGATATTTCGACGATGTTATTGATGCTCGAAGGAAAATGACCATCAAAGCATATGATGAGTAAGAAAGATCGTCTAAAGGTTTAATTGTCTTACCCATTCAAGTGGGACCCATGATGAAACATATAGCATGTCAAGTATTGGAAAGAGAGTTGACATACAACATACTCTTGGGACGACCATGGATCCATGAAATGTAGGTTGTAAGTTCAACATATCATCAATGCCTAAAGTTTCCAGTAAACAGATAAGATGTGACAATAGCTATTGATTATAATCATCCACAACATTGTGACACATTGAGAAACTCTCAAGATACCTTTGTGCCTCACAATAGGGAAGCTTCTAGTTCAAAATCATCCACTGACGAAAAACGTCCAAGTATTAATACCAAGTGGGTGGAAAAGAAAGACAAATCAAAAGAAACAAGTCATGTTGAAACTCAATCAACAAACAATCCGGATCCACAAACTTCTCTATTAGAAAACTCTCAAAAGCAAGTTCAGCTGATAGATAAAGGAATGGGACAGTACTCAATGGAGCAATCACTTAACCTATCACAGTTTATGCCATCTCCTAGGACATATGGTCAACCATCAATGATCAAACCTCCAACATCTTTACTTGGCACAGTTCTTCAAGAAACATTTGTAAAATCTGGAACCATAGCGGAAGAAACGAATGACAAAGCAATCCTAGATTGGCTATACAAGTATGAAGAACCATGAACATCAGACATCAATATCAAAAATGTTAATATCAACACCAAAAAGTATGGAAAAGGAAAGGAAATACTTGAAAAAATGGGTTATGAAGGACAAGGACCTATTGGGTTAAGAAAGGATGGAATCATAGAACCTATTCAGCCTCTCACTCTACATTCAAAAGAGAAAACTGGACTAGGCTATTCTGAAGAGCAAAAACAGGAGATGACAAACAAAGTTGTTGAGAGGATCCTTCAACTTAGGGATAGCTCTAAGACAGATTCAAATGAATACAAGTGGGATGTAGGTTCCGAAGTATAATGGGTATGTGCAGGATCATCATGGAAAAAACAGGCCCTTAAGTGGCAATAAAAGGATAGAAAATCAAAGTTAGACAATTTGACGTAAAAATTTGAATAAGTTATATATATTATTTTAAAATCCTGTAAAAAACGAATTTGGTGAAAATTTGAAATTTCAATGCAGTAGTATTTAAATTTCAGGGTGAAAATAAGAAGTAGGTGTCTGTCTGACCACCATAACCACAATAAAATGATAATATTTTTTTTATAAGATTTTAGATATAAGTACAGGACTCATGTCCCGATGTGATGCATATTTTTTTATAATTTTTTTCCAAGTAAATAATTAATTATGATTTTTTTATTACAAATTTTAAAAAATATAAAAGCTCGTCTATCTAACCACCTTAACTTGGTCAAAAATTCATGAAATTCAATTTTTTTTTTTAATCGTATAGTGTGAAGCATAGAATGTGATGCATATTTTAGATCCAAAAAATGTGATACCATTTGAAAGTTATAGATTTTTTTCAATCAGCCTATCAATCAAGACTTTATTCGTAATTCTAATAGAAAATGAATAATAATTATTTATTAAATTCAAATAAAATCATAATTTATATGGTGGAAAGCTGGGAATCTCCTCTAAAAACCCTTTTCGTTTCATCAATTTTGGGTAGAAAAAAAGTCCTCAGCCACATGGGCCATTATATGGCTTACATATCGCCACTTTTTGGCCCATCATGATCCTGAACATACCCGTATCTTTTACGGATATTCAAGTGGACGTAATCAAACAATATGCACCTACACGTGAGGAGGGACAAGGCTTTGGGACTAGACTATTCATAGAAGGCTCACTAAATATCAATGACTCTAGTGAGGACGAATAGAATTTGAGTGATTTGGACAATTTTGAAGAAGTTACCATCATTGACCTTGATATCCGTGATACTAATTATGACGATATCACTGTCCTAACCCTCACTTCCACCGACTTGAATCAATACGATGACCTCCTACCATTAATCCATCCAAAAATCATTGACTGAGAATCTATTGAACCTTTGACTGTACCACAATTTGCAAACAATGAGGCCATCGTGAATTTCCTATGCCATGTGAAACCTAGTAAAAGTCCTATCTATCATACTCATAACAACACGACTCAGTAGGAGGGTGTCAAATCTTTCAATTGCAAAATTGAAAATAGGGAAAATAGATCTAATGGTGAAAACCATTCTATGGCAATATTAGATTTGGAAAAATAAAAATAAAAGAACACATCCAATAGTGAAAACTTTTCTGAGGCACTGAAGGATGGAAGATTTGACACCCTTCCAAAGCATTATCATGAGTGATCGTCGGTTCTGGTAGAACCAACACAATCCGTGGACATCGACACTGAGGAGAAAACAAGAATCCTACATCTCGCAGAATCCATGACGGATCAGGAAAGACTAGACTTCATCAATTTATTTAAAAAAAGAAGCATCAACTTCGTTTGGTCATATTCCAATATGCCAGGCCTAAATCCAAATCTGCTCATGCATCATTTATCTTTTCCCACAAGAATCAAGCCTGTCAAGAAAAAATTAAGAAAAATGCATCCTCACATCGCATTGATGGTAAAGACTGAGTTAAGGAAATTGCTGGACGCTGGATTCATAAGGTTAATAGACTACGCCGAATGGATATCCAACATAGTACTTGTTTCAAAGCCAGACAATAGCATTAGAATCTGTACGGATTTCAGGGACCTCAATAAAGCATGCCCGAAGGATGATTTTCCTTTACCAAACATAGACATAGTTGTGGACTTGATGGAAAGGCATGCCATGTTGTCTATCATGGATGGTTTCTCCAGGCACAATCAGATAAAAATAGCTCCAGAAGATCAAGAAAAGATAGCTTTTACATGTCCATGGGGAACCTTCTGTTGGAACATCATGCCATTTGGTCTAAAGAATGCAGGAGCCACTTATCAAAGAGCCATGACAACGATATTTCATGATATGATGCACACCTTCATGGAGGATTATGTGGATGAAATTTTGGTAAAATCATCTACTAGGGAAGGACATCTACATATCCTAGACAAAATCTTCATAGGGCTAGAAAAATTCAATGTCAGGTTAAACCCCAAGAAGTGTGTATTTGGGGTCACATCAGCAAAGCTATTGGGATACATTGTCTCAGGAAAAAGCATTGAGGTAGATTCGGCTAAAGTCAAAGCAATCATGGAGATACCACCTCCTAAGAATATCAGTCAACTCCGATCACTACAAAGAAGGCTCCAATCAATCAAGAGATTTATCTCTCAGCTAGCAGACATAAGTCATCCTTTCGGCCATCTATTGCATAAGAATGTGATTTTCAAATGGGATAATGGGTGTGAAACAACATTCAATCAAATAAAATAATATCTAATGTTACCACCCATTATCATGCCACCGAAAGAAGGAAGACCTTTGATATTATACATTGCAATGACTGACATCTCTTTGGAGGCACTATTAGCACAAGAGGACTATGAAGGAAAAGAGCATGCTATCTACTACATTAGTAGAACATTAAATGGTTATGAAGTGAACTACACTTTCATAGAGAATTCTTGCTTAGTGGTAGTATTCGCTACTCAACAGCTAAGACACTACATGCTGACTCATACAATCTGACTAATAGCAAAAATTGATCCTTTGATGTATCTACTAAGTAAAGCTGCCTTAATAGGTAGACTGGCAAAATGGGTCATGCTCCTAAGAAAATTTGGCATTCAATATGTGGAGAGGAAAGTGATCAAGGGTCAAGCAATTGTTGAACAGTTAGCTAAAGCTCCTTTACCAGATGATCGACAAATGACAATGGAATTCCCAGATGTAGATATTATGACAGTCATGCCACACCAATGGGTATTATATTTTGATGGATTGTACACACAACGAGGATCGGGAGCAGGGATTCTGTTTATCAATCCCCAAGGACACACCATTCTTAAATCATATAGACTGATGTTTCCATGTACAAATAATGTAGCTAAGTACGCAACATTAATCATTGGGGTCAAAATAGCAATTCAATGGAAGATCACAGACTTACAAGTATATGGGGACTCAGAACCAGTCATTTATCAAGTAAATGACATATATAAAAAAAAAGATAAAAAGATGATGCCCTACAAGCAACACATAGATGACCTGAAATAGTTCTTCATCAATATCAAGTTTGATCAAATTCCAAGGGAAGAAAACAAAGTTGCTGATGCTATGGCCACAATCACTTCATTATTACAATTGCCTGAGAAACGTGTTTGTTATGAGTTTATGGTAGAACAAGTACCATGTCCTTCCCATAATAATTCAGAATCCAGTACCATTTTCCATCTAGAAACCATTGAAACCTCCATCTACGAAAAAACCTATGCTTACCTAAAAGACAATATCATACCTCCCGATCTTTCTAGGAATCAAAAACAAAGTTTTATCCTCCAATCCACTTGAAATATCTTAATCGCGGACATCCTTTATCATCGAGGTCTTGATGGTACCTTAATTCAATTTCTAGAACACGATGAATCTAAAATGGCCTTACAAGAGGTCCACGAGGGTATTTGTGGGACTCATTTGAGTGGGATAACCCTAGCTAAGAAACTCCTCCGTTTGGGGTATTATTGGCCATGCATGGAAAAAGAATCTTATCAGTATGTCAAGAAATTTCAAAAGTGTCAGGTTCAAAACAATCTAATTCATGCACTGGCTCAAGAACTACATCCGTTTACAACAACATGGCCTTTCTGTCAATGGGGGCTGGATCTGGTGGGGAAAATACATCCCTCTTCATCTAACGAACACAAGTTCATTATCACAGCCATAGAGTATTTCACAAAGTGGATAGAGGTAGTACCTCTTACAACCATTACTAGGAAGCAGATTTCCTCGTTCATCTTGAACTACATCATCTGTCACTATGGAATCCATTAATCCATTATCATTGATAATGGATGACCTTTCAAGAATCAAGATGTCCAAGAGCTATGTGAAAATTTTAACATCCAACTTTGGGTTTCAACACCATACTACCCTCAAGGAAATGGCCAAGCAGAGGCCTCAAATAAGACAATTCTCAAAATCCTAAAGAAGACGGTTAATGATGTTGGATGGGATTGGCATGTTCAACTCAATCCTACACTATGGGCATATGAAACAAGTATCAGAACACCAATGGGAGCTACACCATATGCCTTGGTATATGGATCAAAAGCCATATTACCCATAGAAGTAGAGATTCCATCCCTTTGTGTATCACTCAAGCGAATCATATCAAATGAGGATTATAGGGCATCTAGGCTATAGGAACTGGAGTTGTTAGATGAGCGTCGTGAACAAGCTATTAATCATCTATCGACTTATCAACATAGAATGTCAAGGAGTTACAACCACAAAGTAAAGCCGAGGGTCTTTCAGGTCAGTGATTTGGTTCTAAAAGAGAACCCTAGGAATCCACAGGATAGAGAGAAGAAAGGGAAATTTGAGCCTAACTAGTTAGGTCCTTTTGTTGTCATATCAGTGTATGGATCAGGGGCATATCAACTATCAACGTCAGAAGGGGATTTGTTTGATGAACGAATCAACAGTATTCATCTAAGAAATTTCTATACATGAATCTCCTTATGCATGGGTTAAAACTTGTTGAAAAAGGTTTCCTTGATGAAAACTTGGCAAACAGGCAGCTTGGAAACAAAAAATCCAAAAAAATAGAAAACAAGAAAGAAAAAAGAGAAAAAATAGAAAAATATACAAAACACAGAGTGTAATCAAAACATATTGCTGAAAACTTGGAAACAGGCGTCGTATGTGATTGAAGATCAAATTTCCTATCTATTTTGAACATATTAGGAACATTAGTCTGGCAGTCAGTATCAATTCATATCATATCATTAGTCTGGCCATCATTGCATCCATATCAAAGATCATGTCACATGGTCAAGTATCACTCCATAGCTTGGGGAAAACAACTAAATATCACTAGGGGCAACAATAACATCGGTTCACCAATATGGGAGAACAATAGTATGACAAGAAAGCAAAAACAATGATCAAAATGCAATATCAATCACCATCAGGAGGACATCAATCATCCGTATCATACCAGAAAATCAAAAAAAAAAAACATGTCAAACATCAGTCACAAAGTCAGCCTCAAAAAGTGAAAATCCAAAAAATCATAGGTCTGTGTCAGTCAAACTACATGGTCTCTGTGTTTGTAACGTAGGCAAGGCTAATCTTTGATCAGCCCCCCAGACCCCTAAGATAGGTCAGTAGGTTAGGTCTTTCGTCAAAAATCTTGAAAAACACAAAAATATCACAAAATCATGATGGATGATCTACAATCTTACTAAATGAATGAAACACTCAAGTAAAAGATGGATAAAATGCATTTTGATTATCATTTCTTTGGAGTTACTCGATGATGTAGTGCACTAGAGAAACAAGGAAAAAGAATGATGTTTTTATTGTCTGCTGTCTGTAAATTAATCATATAAATGTGTGAATTGTAGGGGGATGTTCTATGCAAATGTCTCACCGGTGACATTCAAATTCACACACTCAAATGATTACCTCTGCCTGTTTACGTAATGAATGCTCAGGTCATCTCGGTTCAATTATACCTAGATGCTTGTGTTCAATTGCAATATCAAAAATCATGAAAGTAATACTCAAGTCATCATTGATCTAACACAACCACTCACTCTTGTACTAACTTTCAACATCCAATAAAATCTCTATGATGATACCAAGCACAAAAAGATTGTTAAAATGACATTTAGTTGCATATAGTATCATGATAAAATTAGATTGTATTCATAGTAAATTCATTGTCTATAGAGTATTTGCTGCATAAAGGATTCCAATCAATAATTATCTTTTCTACAATCATGACTGAGTATACTTGGCATTAAATCCAAAAACATCATCATCATCATTATCATATAGTTATACATCATCATCTCATCATTAAGTTTTCACCATTTCATCATTCATACATTTTTGCATCATAATAGTTAACATTTATCACATACATCATGCATTACATCATCACATTCATTACATATTTTATCATCCACATCATTAGAACATCATTACATCATCATTATTATCATTATGTTATCCATACATCCATGTATCCATACATTTCATGTACATAAAATAAATGTAAGTCATTACATCATCATTATCATTTATCATTTAAAATTTCATAAATTACATCATACATCCATACATCAAATATTTTGCACATGAATTCATCATAGAAACATCACATAATCAATAAATCATCATATCAATAAATGCATCCATCACATACAAATCATAAACCATCATAGGATCAAATCAATAAATGCATCTCATATATATATCATCAGTGTCAAGTGTACAATAAAGTCTGACGTAAAGATACAACATCAAAAATGAGGTACATCATACTATACATCAAGTATCAAAAAGGAAAACCTCAATAGCATCTACAATCTGCTACTGCCAAACTGTGCAGGCCCAACAGGACCAGTACCGCCACCACCACTGGAAGTACCAGGATCTCTGGGATCTCTGCATGGAGGCTGTGTCACTCCCTCACTCATTATCTGTGTGTGCATCTGCCCAGATCTCGATGGGGCATAGCTGACTCGACGATCAGTAGGCATTGCATCATGATATCTATCTCAATAGAACTCTACCTCTCAGCCAACACGCAAAACCTCTCTCATATAATCAGACACTAAGGTACCATCAACCACTCTCTATAGGGTCTCTGCTATCTCCTATGCCCTCTTGACAATTTGACAAGCACTGTCTCACTCGGCTATCAAAGTAGCCACATGTGTCTATACAGCTACCAACTGTCCCTGAACCTACGCTAACGCCTGAGCATGAGCCTGCACCTGGGCCTACATCTGATTTTGGGTCTGAACGAGAAAACCTCGAGCCTATACCAACTGCCCCTATAGTGTCTGAGCTTATGTTTGCAGGCCTCCAATCTGTCTCTGATGGTCCACAGGTGGCACTGTCACTACTCGCCTCTTGCAAGGCCTACTAGATGATGGACTATTGATGGCTGGCCCTACCCCTCTGTCCCCTCCACTGCCACCATCACTCTCATCACTGCTACTGTCATCACTGCCACTCTCTGTGTTACTACCTGCTGGAGTACCACCCTCACTCCCTGCAAGACCCTCTACTGGTAGCGGTGTTGGCTCATCAGGAATAGTGATGCGAGGATTTGGAACCAAAGCTAAGAATGCAACTTACTCCTCTGTAATTGTTGCCTCTGCAATGTCTCTCTGTATATCCCAGGGTGATGGCTGCAGTGCCCTATATCCCTCCACTATAGCATCATACAATAGACAAGGTCCCCAATCAAGAATATCCATCTACCACCTAGCATAGTGAGCTACCCCTGTGGCATACACTGAATGGTGCCATATTGTCTATACACGCCGGAAAGCAAAAATCTCTCCAATACAAAAGGTGTCCGACCAATCAGATACATGGAATCATAGAGATATCCTAGTACTGCATCATCCTCATCCCACTACTCATAGTTGAGGTATGGACACCATGTAATAGTCTCTGTGTCATCAAACACCGACCTCCAATGCTCTAACTTGCCTATCCGGGCCTGTGTAAGCCGACCTCTATATTTGAAAATGTAGGGTCTACCTACTAGTCTATCTACCACTGGAAATGTCTACGCAATAGAGAAGTGCTCCCATGCCCACACCTGTAACAGGGTCATCCCTGTTGATAAGATGCGTGCTCCAAGGTACACAACTGAGTGAAGATCATGATAGAGATGTGCCAACATACACATCCCCCACGCATATCTAGTACCATGTACCATCATGCTCTCTAAGATCCTGCCCCAACCCACGAGGAATCCCTTTGACCTGCGATCAGGGCAAAGGAAACTTCAAATAAATCCAACAAGCATTGCTGGTAGTGTCGCATATGAATCGGCGATCCTCCTCGATTGGATGCTCGGACCCTCAATATCCTGATCCTGGAATACTCTGCAAAGAGCATCTCTACCACCGGTCCCATGAGAATCATATACTACAAACTCGCCCATAAACGGAATGCACAGAATCCACCACACATCCTCAGGTGTGACTGTCATCTCGGCAGTAGGTAAATGAAAGGTGTTGTGGTCACTATGCCACCTTTGAGCCAAAGTAGTCAACAAACCCCGATTAATCCTAATTTGGGGCATGTCAAGTAAACTAGTAAGGCCACAATGACCTATAACTTGAATCTCATCTGGAGTCAAGTGAGGTATCAAATGGGTAGTCCATGGAAACCTCTCTCGCATATCGAGAGTACCCAAATCCTCCTATCATCATAAGGAAAAATCCACAATTAGTGCACTATGTCTGGAAATCAAAAGTCATTCTACTATCAAGTCTATTCCAAAAATTTGGTATGAATTTTCGATCAAAATTCATGCGTGAAAATCAAACCTCACCTATCATGAGGTTCATCAAAACTTTATCTAGATCTTGTCTATCATGAGATTTATCAGATAATGAATCATTTCCTTGCCTATCATGAGGATCATCACAAATAAGATTTCTTCTCACCTATCATGAGAGTAAATCTTATTTAAATCATCCAAATCCAACATCAAGAATTTGGATTATCAATCATACCAATCCGAAGAATGGACATTATCAGAATGGATGAAATCAAGGTTACCTAAGTCAAAATCTTCAATTCTGACATGAAAGCACTAAATCAGGCGCCAAAAGCACTAAATCACAAAAGCTCTACTTTATCAATCAAAAGTGCTAAATCAGGCACCAAAAGTGCTAAATCATATAAGCGCTAAATCAGGCACCCAAACCACTAAATCTCAAAAGCGCTACTTCAGCACTCCGACACGCTATAACAGGCATCCAAAGTGCTATTCTAATTTAAGTGTTGTTTTACTGCATCAAAGTGCTAAAACAGTCCATCAAAGCGCCACTTTACCAAAAGTGTTAGAACAGATGATGAAAGCACTAATCTACCAAATCAAAGCGCTAGATTTATTTAGGCACTAAAATCTGGCATCTAAGCGCTACTTCTAACTACCTAAGCGCTACATCATGAAAGCACTATATTATCCTACATAAGCGCTAGAGAAAATAACGCATGCGCTAGATCTCAAAGCGTTAATCTACCTACTGAAAGCGCTACAGCACAGCTTGAAAGCACTAAAACAGACAAAAAATGCCTAAAAGCATAAAAAGCATAAAAAACAAAATTTCATGAAAAACAAGGAGGCTACGGGGTACATACCAGAGGTCCATACATGATTGGCCCTTGATGACATCGAACTCGCTTGAATCGGTGAGTGTGGTAAGGGATTGGCATCCTACTCCAGCTGGCTAAAATGTCTCTATCACAAGGTTTTTTCAAACTCAAAATTGCAAATGACTTTGAAAGTGACCTTCTGGACTATATATAACTTTTGAAAAGGGGATTTTGAGGGGTTTTTATTATCTTTTGATTAATTTTATTTAGGGAATTAATTGAAATTCATCTACGATCTATATTTCTTCATCATTTTGTCAAGAGATAAATTATTTCATCATCAAATCTTCATAAAATCATCACATCATTAATTTATCTCCCGAGGGGGCATATTATCAGCAATCATCTTAAAATCAATATCTGGGGCATGTCTGGGGCACACTAAATTTTATTTTATTTTATCATCAATCCTGGCAGTAGCGACAAAATTTTCTTCGAAGCAACGCGTAAACACATCACTTCAAAGAGGGGAAAAATGTATACACCTAAAAATGGTCTGGAGCATCCGATTAATTAAATACGAATTATTTGATTAATTATCCTAAATTCCTCTACTGTTTAAATAAATAGAAATATTTATTTATATAGTTCACGTTCACATTCTTCTAAATTTCTTCCAATTTCGTCTTAATTAAATAAACAAAAATAAATATTTTGTTTGATTTAATTATCAAATCCCTATTTTATTCTATCACATCAATTTAAATTAATTAAATAAATATCAAAACGCTTTATTGATTAATTACCATATTCCTCTGTTTAATTTAATAAACAATCCTATAGTTTGTTTTATTAAATTATTTATCTTGCTTTTCCTAATTTAAATAAATAAAAAATATTTGAATTAAAAAATAAGGAATATTCCAATCTATATTTCCTCAAAAATGAATTAGATATCCTATGTCTAATTTATGTCTAAATTATGTCAAAATTAATGCTTTGAAACTTCATGGGAAGTTTTGGAGACAAATTGGAGACAAATTCAAAAATCTTCTCTCAATCCTCCTCCATCAATCCTTCCTCTTGTCTTGCCTAGTGTTTTCATGGGTAGAGACAATCTCCATTTTTCTCTCAATCTCCTCCATCTCTCAACATTCAATCCTCCAGATTGAATCCAAGCCTCTCAATGTCTTCCCTGTGCATTTCTATAGCCAGGAAATCTATAAATACAAGCCTCATTGAACCAAGAAAAGATCCAGATAATCTTATTTTGTGCACTCTTACTCTGTAAGAATTCACACATCAAGCATCAAGCATCCAAGCATCAAGCATCAAACAACCAATCTTTCAAAACCATGGTTGCTTCCTATAGCTGCAATTATCTATTTCATGTCCATATCATGCTAGTTTAATTGATTTATCATCTAGTATTCTCTTCTAGCTCCATATCATTGCATTAGCATCTTTCTCGTTCTTCAGATAGTCATTTTAACAATCATTTTCTTGCACAATCTGAGAGCATTTTTTATTTAATAAATCCTTGGAGATAGAGAGCAATATGATGCTTTCAATAGATTAGTGCATTGATTTAGTTCAATTTGATTAATCTTTGATATAATGTCGTATTAAGAAGTGTTTTAACCTTGTTTACTTATTCACACTTACAGTTTCACACTTACAACATGTATGGATTTGGTGGAATAATTTTGCTTGGAAAACTCAAGCATTGAGCGATTGGTTGATAGATTTGCAAATTTGGACTTGGATTTAAATCTACCATTGGGAAAGGTGTTCCAAAATTTAGATTAGGCATACTCGCATTTGTATTGTTGAATTTTGGAGGAGATAATCATGTCGTGCACATAAATATGAGTTTTGATAATCAATTGAAATTGTGACACTTGGATAATTTGGTTGACTTGGATTAATCATGATGTATGAATCAAGTTTGAATTCCATGTTCCTCTTGTGTTTTGACCTTGTTGCGAAAGTGAACATCTAAGGTGTTTGGGACCAATGATGAGATGAAAGATGAAAGGTGAGTGATATGGATGTTTGAAATTTTTGGAACTTTGGATCAATGCTAGACTTTAGGAATTGGTTTGATTTGATTTTGATAGTTGGACTAGGTGTGTTAAGCCAAACAAGATGATGGTGAACTTGTAAACCCTAGGAGGTTGTGTTATCCTAGGGAAAACTCGCATAAGAGAATGAATTGGCTAAATGTGTTAAGCCAATCAAAGTGATTATGAAATAGCAGGCCTCAGGAAGTTGCGTTATCCTACAGGAAAATTTGTTCAAAAGGATTGATAATTTGACTAGGTGCGTTAAGTCAAATAAGGTGATTTTGATTCTTCAAAAGTCTAGCATGAACAATGTTTCAAAGTTCCAAAAGTTTTTGGTGAGATGGAAATTTGATAAAATGTTGAGGGATGGATGAAGTGTTTGACTTGATCCTAGACGAACCTAAGAAGGACTTGTTTACAAGACCAAGGTTTTGAGGAACATGATTTTCCCTAAGAGTAACTCAATCCAAAATAGAAATGTTTGCATGGAAAACCATAAGATAGAAGTTTGCAAGAACATGTGTAGTTCAATTGTCTGTTATCTTGCTTAGATTCAGTTCCTTTTGACACAAGCACATTCTTGATTATGTTTCAAAATGCATGTCTAATGTCCCACTTTCTTTTCATCCCACAAGGTCCAGTATGTGGAAATCAAGGAAATTAGGGCAAAAGTTTCCTAGGTTTAACCTTGGTGAAAACAAATGATGATAAAATTCAAGCACTTAGAAACCTCTAAGGACATGATCCCTAGGGAAAGCAAGAGTACTTAAATTCGTCAAAGGTATTTGTTTCTTCCAAGGGGTTTCAAATTTGGAGTTCTTTGTGAATGATTGTTTTTCAATTGTTTTGAGGACCAAGCAATGTATTTTTCATTTCCAAGCACATGTACATCCCTAGGATGATGAGGCAATTTTTTGTTGGGTTCCCACTTGGACGAATCCAGTTGCGCATATTCTGTGTAGATGACTAGATGCTTGACCACACTAGCTCCCCTCCATGACACACACTTCTCAAGTCAGCCAAGCATCAATACCCATGAATCTCCCATGGCATAATTTTCATCTCTACAACAAAACCACATGTATAACATGGGGTGGCTTCAAAGGACATGACCTTTTGTGCCAAAAAAATATACAATAATTTGGCCTTTCTAAACAAGGGTTTTAATCTAGGCATTCCATTTGTGGGGGATTATCCAACGTTGGTGAGAGTCCATTTTTTTCCATCTCATCCGAATAATCCTCGTGATTCTTGAACTTTCCTCAAGAATCCACACTTATATACCAGTTGGAAATCGCTTGGCTTTAGCGTGTTCCTGGTTGGGTTGTTCCCTTGGGTGAGTACTTTTTCCCACAAGGCGGGCCCTCTAAAGGTGTACAATAGCATGTAAGTGTATTTGTAATTTGATCATCTTTGTTTGCATGAACAAAGAGAGAACACTCGCAATGCCTTTTTCTCACACTAGACAAGTTTGTTTAATTTTAAGTTCCCAAATCAAAGTGTGAAGGCAATCTTTTTGACAACTTAATATCACCAAAATGCTTTTGATTCTCAAGATCGCTGTGAAGCATGAGAGAAGTGCATACGCATTTTAAATGATGTTAATTTTTGAAAAATATTACAAAACATGACAAACACTTGTTCATTTTAAGTCCATAAAGCAATGATGAGTTCGTTTTAATAGCACCAAATGAGATGTGAAAGTTGTCTTGTCCAATTGTAACCCAAATCGAAATCTAGTAAAATGGCTAAGGTGCTTTTTAACCAACTTTGAAAAGATCAAATCAGTGATTGATTTTAAGCCCAAATTGAAAAGTGAGTTGTTTTAAAATAGAAAACAAGGGTAGAAAATGGAAGCTCTAAATTGTAACTGCAAGCATTACAAAATTCTTTTTTCAAATCTTGATTTCAAAAAGGTTTCTAACTCCACTTCGTTCGCCTTCTTTTTCACTTTGATCCCAATATGAACACATCTCGATGTCAACCTTTGAACTTTTTCATTCGCCTCCTAAACCCACTTTCATCTTGCGAATATAGTTGTTTAAAATAGACATGAGGTCACTTTGTATGATTCATTTGTTTTGTTGTTTTCTTGTAAAAAGAAAATCTGCATTGTCAATACTCTAACCAAATCTCATAACTTAGACCGTTGGGCTACAACTTCAATGCCTCTGAGTTAATAATTTTAAACTTAAATGCATCTCGATCGTGATAATTAATGAGACTCGAGCCACTTGCCATCTAAGATCTTGATTTTCAATGCAATACTGATGAGGTAATAATGCCTATATTGAGAAGTATGGACCACTTTTAATTCAATTGTGTTGGAATATTGGCGTGATTAAAATTTATCGACATTGCAAAGAAGTACTATCAATGCATTTTCCTAGTGCAGCCTCAAAGATTATTCAACACTCTAAATAGAAAATCAGTAGTTATGAATAACAATACCAATCAAATGGCAGCGAATAAACTAATTGCCTTCTACTAGAATTTGACAAACAACACACCTTTTCATAGATAAATAGCGCATTAATATGAAGTGAGAATTATAACATCAAACCAAGAACACAACTTCCACATTTATATTTGTATACATCTAAAATTGGTCTGGAGCATCTGATTAATTAAATACACATTATTTGATTAATTATTCTATTTCCTCTACTATTTAAATAAATAGAAATATTTATTTAATATAGTTCACATTCAAATTCATCTTAATTAAATAAACAAAATTAAATACTTTGTTCGATTTAATTATCAAATCCCTATTTCGACCTATCACATCATTCTCAAAATAATTAAATAAAGACAAAACACTTTATTTATTAATTACCATATTCTTC
>CM021105.1:621083580-621275308 GCA_007115665.2 Sequoiadendron giganteum | reverse complement strand
GATTATCTAATCTACAATATTGTCCAAAACCGAGTCAATACCTGTCATCTAGCACCGAAATTGGAGTACGAAGGAAGCTGTCTTTATTACTCACCTTTACTTGGAAAACAAGTTATAACACACACCCATTTCGTGCAATAAAAAAGGTAATCATGCCTTATTCAATAAAAAAATGCATTCATTTACTTCATCTCCACAAGTTTTCATTATGAGCAGTCAAAGAATTTTAAAGTAGAAAGCAAAGGCATTTTGAAAAATTTAAAAGAGAAACACAGAGATGAGGCACGAGGGGCCAGAATTCCAAAAGGAATTAAAAGAACAATTCAGACCATTATGATTTAAATACTAGTGAATCCTCAACCTTCACCAATATGGAATGATGGCCTGACTCCTTTTT
Source organism: Sequoiadendron giganteum (assembly GCA_007115665.2). Lineage (NCBI taxonomy): Eukaryota > Viridiplantae > Streptophyta > Pinopsida > Cupressales > Cupressaceae > Sequoiadendron > Sequoiadendron giganteum. The sequence goes on along the minus strand of CM021105.1, from coordinate 621,274,911 downwards.
AATGCATCTGTAAGGATTCTTTAATGCAAAATTGTAAACCAGATGCAAATCCTACCAAATAGCAGACCAAATTATTTAAAAGGAAATTGATGTTGACAAAAAATCGGTTCAAATCACGCACAACAAATCATGCCAAGAAATTCATGCTAACAACTAGCTATCGGACTGTGGGGAAGGAAATAATAATATTTATTAATTGCATAGGCACGAAGGTGATAGTGGGTGAGGAAACCAAATCAATTTTGGAATACAAGTGTAAATGCTATGGATACCAAGATACGGTTCCTGAAGTTCTACTAAGGGATAGATATGGGATCCTAGGCATAAATGTTGTAGATGCCTAGATATGGTACTATAAGAAAATCCTGCAGAGTGATGTATAAGTTTGACCCAGCTGAGGCCTCTCTCTCTCGTGTACCTAGTGCATAGAGCTTTAGGATGGAACAACAGGGTAAGAATGAAAATAAAGCCTCAACTCTTAACTCTGCTTTTATCCTCCACCATTAATGTTTCTCTTTAACGTATATGCCTATTCGCCTATTACATAATGCAAGTCCTTTAGACAAAATGCGCAGGTTTGGAAAAAAAAAAGCATGTGAATAGTTAGACATAGTGTGTCAAAAGAAATGTGATCTCAGGGAGTGTTGTAATTGCAGGGCGTGCACACAAAAATATTTGTTAGAAGACGCAGAAGACACTTTCAAATAGACGCCACTAAATAGAGGTCAAGCCAAATCTAATGGCATTGTATTGTAAATGCAGAGTATAGAAAGGATGTGTGAGTTGTTTCAAAAAAAATGATTCTCCACAAAGTATCACACAGATTACAATGATTGCAAGGTATGCACATAAATGGATTTGTTGAAAGACTTTTAAAAAATTTTAAGAAAAAGGCTAGAGCATAGAAAAAGGCATGTGAACTGCAAAAATGATGAAGCGTAGAAAGGCATGTGAACTGTAATGTCATTCTATTTGACTACTCAAAAATCATTCAAGATCATAAAAAGTGTGTTCATTTGATTCAACTGTGCTCAAAAAGATTCAATTGCTCAAAACTACGTAGCTAAATACCAATAAATTATCAAGTAATAAAGTTTTTTTTTGAATTTAAGTTTAGGTTCAATGATCAAAATTTTAAAGACATAATTTCAGTTAGTCTAAAATTTGAGATGATAGAATTTCGAGTATCCTTCCTAAAAATTTTCAATCAACAAACACCATAGTGATAAGATTATTCATACCCCTCTTGGTTTAGAGCTACACACAAATAGCCTTAAATAAAATGCTCAAAAAAACAAAATACGGCCATTTGGTTAAAGTAGCCGTGCAAATATTCACCTGCAAACCTCAGTAGTAAATGATAGACCATTTTCTTTGGCCGTGGTTATGAAGACAATGATATTTGGTATTTAACAATAAATAACAACAAAGAAGCCACTGCAAATAAAATTATTAAACACATGTATATTGATGAAAGTTGCTGCAACAAAAATAAAAGTAAGTTGTAAAATGTAACCAAATTTGGAATTTCCCTCCTTCTAGTGCCATTTGTAGGATGCTAAATTTGCAAATGTCACACATCTCCATGATCAAACAAACATAACAAATCTAATATCCTCATGAAATATTGCACCTAGTTTAAACATGCTAAATGAGATATTGAAACAATAATGAAAATTAAATAAAGCACATAAAACATGAATGAAAATCTATTCCATGGTGGATTGGTGCTCCTTGAATGTGTGAAAGATCCCTTTCCCAACCCTTGCCAAGCTAATTAGATGATAGACAATGAGATGCTCATGAACTCAAGTTGCCTATAATAAGGATGCTCTAAAATGTAGATGTCAAATGAGATAGAAGTCATTGAATTTATAGGAAATATTGAGAGAGGAGAAGCCAAGATTGAGAAATGTGGGACTAAAACCCAAAAAATTAGAGAAAGCCACTTGTCACAATGGGATTGGCACATGCTTGTGCAAGTTTTGGCTAATGTGCCCATTTCAAATTTTAAAATGGCAATACATGAATATGGTTCAAGATTTTGGGGGGAATTGTGTTTGTCCAAAAAATTCAAACATAAGAGTTAATGAGGGCATATTCCTTGGGAATATACCCCTTGTGAGGGAAAATATGTGTTTTAATAAATCAATTTAAATGATTTATTGTGCAAGTGGATGAACCTAGAGGATTTAGGTGATTAGGATTAGACTAATCAAGATTTTGAATAATCTAACAGGAGTTTAGGTGATATGACATTTGATTTACATTTATTTATTTATTTGAAATCAAATGAGGGGAAAATGCATATGAGTGATTTAATTAGATATATGTGATTTAATTAAATCAGGAACTATAGGAGATAATTAAATAATTGGATTTATTTAATTTTGAGAGAAGTGAATTAATTAAATTAGTTTATTTAATTAATAGATGGAATAATGTTGAATGAAGTATGATTAAATGCATGCGTATATTTTGCATGTCTACACCATGAATCTCCCATGGCATACTTTTCATATCTACAACAGAACAACATGTATAATGTGGGGTAGTTTCAAAAGACATGACCTTTTCCACAAAAGAATAGATACGATTTGGCCTTTTCTAAACAAGAGGTTTTAATTCGGGAATTCCGTTCGTGGGGGACTATCCATGTGGCGAGAGACCATTTCTACCCTTCTCATTGGAATAATCCTCACGATTCTTGAACTTTCCTCAGGAATCCACACATATATCGATTGGAAGTCGCTTGGCTTTAGCATGTTCCTAGTTGGGTCGTTCCCTTGGGTGATTAATCTTTCCCACAAAACAGGCCCACTAAGATAAACAATAGAAAGCTAGCATATCTCATAGTCCAATAAACCTTCATTGAAAAAAAAGGGAGAACACTCACAATATACCGTGCTCACACTCGCATGTTTGGTTCAATTTTAATTCAAAAAATGATATGTGGATGTAATTGTTTTACTCAACTTAAGATCACAAAAAGAGATTTTTATTTTCAAAATCTCCGTGAGGCATGAGAGAAGCACATATTTCCTTTTGATGATATTATTTGAATAAACAATTACAAAACAAAATAGCATTTGTTCATTTTAAACCCTCAAAGCAAAATGAATTCTTTTTAAAGCACCAATTCAAATGTGGAAGTTGCCTTGTTTAATTTTTAAACCTCAACCAAATCTAGTAAGATTGTTTCTAAGGTTATTTTTAAGCCCTTTGTTTGCAATTTTTTTTTGAAAGAATTTGTAATGTTCTTTTTAGGACCCAAATGAAGTTTAGTGTTTCCTAAAGCATAAAGTAAACAAATCCTTAGAAAGGGATTATAAGTTCTCCCAAAGTGTGTAAAAACAATTGATACAATGAGATGAAAAATTCATAAAGAACCCTTGGCCTTCATTTTCCTTCCTTTACTTTTGACCAAAACCATTTCCTTTTTCGGCAAATTTCAACAATTTTTAGATTTTTCCATTTTTGGTAATTTTGCACGCATGACTTTGAGAGTCCTATTTTTTCCCAAAAAATTTCTAACACTAAGATAGAATGAATTTACAACTAACATCTGAAATTGGAAACATGGGTTTTGAGTTATTAACAAAAACAACTTTTAAAAAACTAGGAAAAAGCACTAAAATGTCATTTTGAGGGCCAAGATGAAAGTTTCAAGCCTCGAAAAATTTCAGCCAAAACCCACATTCGAGTCAAAATTTATGACCTCGGAAAGTTCCTCCATCACAAAAAAAAATTGTTAGAAAAAAATCAGAAATCCACAAGTGCGATGCAGTTAGCAAATGCGGCACAGTTTGGAAATACCATGACACAGTTTGGAAAATCAGCGGCACAATATAGCGCTGCACCCAGACTAAAAGCGATGCTTTGTAGAAAATAGAGAGTGAAAATGCAGCGTTGTTTGAGCATGCGACGCAGTTTGGAGAGCGGTGAAAATTGAAAATTTAAATTTCTTAGGCGGGAAACAGGTGCGGTGGAGTTTGGAAATTTGTGCGCATTTCTAAATGGCGCCGCATCTCTAAATGCGGTGCAATATGTGAACCCTGGTTTTATACCTACACAAACATGAGAAACAATCACTATGTTAGATTAATATGCAAGGTGAAACAAGGATTCCCCATGAAATCCATTTACAAAAGCTTAAACTAGGAAAATGAAGAACAAAATACGAAAATGAAAGTAAAATCCTAATTAAGCAAGCAAAATCATGATCACATGGGGGAGTTAGTGTCAATTGATGTGTCGAAATCAACCCTTTCCCAAATCCTTTGTAAGCTTTCATGATTTGATGCACTTTGTTGATGAAGAACAAGATGAGTTCTTGAGAAAGCCTGCAATAACCTAGCTAATATCTTGCATTGAGGATGACATTGAGTAGAGTAAGTTTACTCAATTTGTGGATGATAGAATGAGAGGAAGAGTCTCTCATTTATAGATTTCAAATTGGAAGAATGAGCAAGATTTGAGCAATGTGGGACAAAATACCAACCAATGAGAGAAGATCACTTGTCCACATGTGATTGGAGGAGGAATGAGTACATTTTGGTCAATGTGCATGATAAATACCATTGGATTCAAATTTGAAATTTGAATGTGACATGTTGGAGGGAGAGAAGAATGAAGTTAATGTCACTTGGCTCAAGGCTAAGGACATGTAAGAGTCACTAAATGCCTTGTTGGAAGGACCAAACCCATTTGAATTTGAATTCAAATTTGAGGGAATATTCCCCTTTTCTTCCATGTTGAGAGAAAATAGGCAGTTTAATAAATCAAAGTAATTGATTTATTGTGCAAGTTGCATTTTCTAGAGGATTTTAGTGATTGAGATTAAATTAATCAAGATTTGATCAATTTAATGAGAGATTAGGTGATTCGATAATTTCGACTCAAATTTATGAGTTGATTTAAATCAGAATTGAGAAGAAAGGATTAATTAAATAAATGATTTGATTTATTTAACTAAAGGGAATAATGTTAGATTAAATTAAATAAGGTTTAATTTATTCAATTTAATAAGAAGACTTTAAGGACTTGATTTAAATAAAATGAATTATTTAAATAAACAGATATATAAGGTTAATTAAATTAAATTGATTAATTTAATCAACAAAGGAGAAAGACTTAATTAAATAAATAATGATTTATCTAATTAAGAGATGAAAAGGTAATGATAACCTAAGAGTATGATTTAGGAGGAAATGTCGTTAGTAATCAGGGTCAAGCACACCAGATTGAATTGTACATTTTCCATGTCTACACACCTATAGGTGAATAAGGTGAGTATTAGCTTGAGAATTCACCACCTTTCTGATAGGTTTCATGTGTTTCTTTGCATGAAACTTGTTGTCCATTATCATGCCTAATCTATAGGATTCAAGGCTGATTGATTGCTCTATAAATAGCTAAACAATTTCATTTGTGAGGATGCATTCTTTCCCAAGAGATTATACTTCTTTTGTAGATCATTATTTATGATTTACCAACCATACTTATCTTATTTTATGAATGAGATATAAAGAGTGTTCTATTGTGAGTAAGAGGTAATATTTTAATTTAGAGAAGTAAGCTATCAACAAGTGATTATCAAGCTAATTTTTGTTGGAGAGCGATGCATTGTTGTCTTTATTTGGATAAGCGATAATAGGCATGAGGATCTCTACCACTTTGTTATTTAACTTTGATTGATGTGACTTGCATGCATGATTGAGATGCCTTTTCCAATATATGAATTAGAGAATGTAGATTATTTTGAAAAGGAAGTTGAAGCTATTATGTTATTTTCATATTGTGTTTTTAAGTAATCCATAGTAGGAGATGGGTGTTTTATCATAGGTATTATATACTAGGTATGAATGAACATGAAAAGAACATATGGTGTATTTAGCTAAGTTATTGATTTAACCAGAAAAACTTGTGTTTACTCCTAGGAGAGATAATCTAGTATGGGAGGGAGTTTAAATACTTATGAGTAAGTAGGGTTATCCAAGTATATAGGTTATCTTTGGAATGATGGACTATCCATTAAACAAAATTACCTAGCTTGTGTACTTACTAGTTAAAGTAGGCTTATTCCAAGTAGATTAATATGGTTGTAGGTTATTTGGGAGGATGGACTATCCATTGAAGGAAATACCTATGTGTAGCTTAAGATAGCCTTAAGTCATATCACCCCTGAGTAGTGTATGTGATAGATGATCCTCAATAGAACATACTAAATGAAACACTTTGGCAAAAGTGGTGTGATGACCTTTGGCTCCACTGCCAGTTCATCATGATCCAGTATTACATGCTAGCTAGAGATTATGGGATTCCAAGTTCTAGTTATGTAGGACACAACACTATGCTCAGTTGATTTTCATTATCGGTTACTCCACCAATCTCTTCATCGAAGGGAAGGGCTATCTATCGAATGAAAAATGTACGGGGAACTACATTATGAGTCTGTGGCTGGTGGAAAAGTGTTTAAGTGATGCTTCTCCTCCACAATAGGCGATAGAAGATCCAAGATTTGAAAGGAAGGATCCTGGACTATCTTACAACTATTTTTTCCAAAGCTCTTTGAGCTATGTTTGTAAATGCATGTTTTCTTGCTTGATGTATTATATGAAATGAAAATGAATTCATGTAATATATGTTGCATCTTGAATGGAAATTATCAATAAAGATTTATTTTTTTATTGCAATGGTTTGTTACTTGTTTATTTACTTGTATGGTAAAAAAAATTAGAAATTTTTACTTCATAGAAGGGTTAGTATGTTACAGAGTTTGTAACTTGGCCTTTCCAATTGTAATAGGCAAAGTGATCAAACCAAGTGGTTGTTTTCCTACATTGTCAAATCCTTGAATTGATAAGGAATCAGGTTCAATTCTTGATTTATCCATGCCAAGTATATCCAAAAGGGTTACACTACACACTTTAAGGGTCGAGCCATTGTCAACAAGGGTTCTCTTGATCCCAGTCCTATTATATATAGCTATTATCATGAAGACATCATTTTTCTTTCTCATCTTCAAAGGAGGTAGCTCATGCTGATGAAAAGTAATGTCTATGTTATTTGGTGTTATATCTTGAATTTGGGTTGCCAGATCATTTGATTGCACATTAGGAGGAGTAGGAACTTGTTATAAGGCACTTTGAATCATATTATGATAATGAGGGGAGGCTTGAATAGGATCCCATAAGGATATCTTAGCAAGAGTGCTCACCAAATTAAACACAAGGAAATAGGGGCTCCACCTTTTGGGAGATGGAACTAGGAGGACCTATTTCACTCTTAGTTCATTAAAGGAAACCAAGATACCTCAACCAATTGACTTGATTGAGGAATGGGCTAGTGTTAGGGTTAGGATAGTTCCCTTAGGTTTGATTAATAGGGGGTTCACCACTAAGAAATGTTGGCATATGGCTTCTGGTGTTGTCATTGATGGCAACCTAAGTCATTGATCTAGTTCGCATTTCAATACTTGTCCATACCGGGAGATAGAGTGAAGAACAGGGTATTCAACTAAAATTGAGTTTGTCAATCCATTTGCATTACCAGTTTATTAGTTTGAGTTGTGGATCTCAAGGAAGGTTGTTGGTTATCTGGAATATCTTAATCTAGAGTTTTATGTTGTCACATCAATTGGTGTACAAGTTAGGAGATCCGGTCAATTGATTTTTTGTTTAATAGTGCTAGAAGGCCAACTAAGTGAATGTGGTGTGTTGCAGATGTTAGAGGCAAATTTTTTTGAAGTATTTTTGGGCTTGAGGATTTTGTTTCGGGTCCTCACTATGTTGTGGCTGACTTTGGATTGTGCACATTGAAAATCATTTGTCGATTAAGTTGATGGTTGGAAAATATTTTATGTTTTATTGAAGCCGACATATGGGTTATTAAATCTTTTGTTGCGGATATACATAAGGGATCATTTATATCACTTTGGTGTGAAAATTTGTATGTGAAAAGTATGATGCAGAATTCAAAAGGATAGTAGAGCGATTATGATAAAATGATTTGTGATGCGAATGAAAGCAAATAGAGTAGAATAGTAGAATCAGACAAGCAGGTCAAATAATACGACTGATGAGCTTAATCGAAACTATAATTAGGCATTAGCATATGCTATTCTCTTAGTTCAAATCTTCTGGATGTAATCCAAATCTTTTATAAGATATCGAGTCTTCTTTTGTATCTGAGTAGTGAGCTCTAAGTAGTGCGCCTAAATGCATGTGCATTCCCCATTTGTAAAACACTTATATTTGAGTACTCAAATTATGGATTGACCTCCACCATGGTTTTTCCCCTGACAAGGTTTCCACGTAAAAATCCTTGTGTTATGGTGTTGTGGATAATTTCTTTATGTGCTTTCATCTTTCTTTTGGTTCAATTTTGTAAGTGGTTTAAAGATTAGATTAATAAAGTTAAATTTTGTAGAACACTGATTCACCCCCCCTCTCAGTGTTCCCTGATTCCAACAATTGGTATCAAAGCCTATTTCCTTAGAAGAAGTTTAACAACTTGAGGTGAATCTTGGAATGTAATGGACTCTGGTAGTCTTCAGCAACAAATTTTGGTGGCACTTGATGATCTTGATCAGTTCAAAGCAGAAGTCCAGGAATTGAAAGAAAGTCTTCAGTATGGTGAGAAATTCATTCAAATGTTGAGGGATCAGATTACTAAGTCTAGGGAGAAGAAAAATGATCTTTTTGATGAGATTAAGAAAAATCAAAGAAAAAGCATGAATGATGTGTATCTTTGTGATCAAATTAAGAAAAATGAGAGAAAAAGCATGGATGTTGTCCACTTGAATCAAACCTTGAAGGAAAAAACTAAAGAATGTGGAAAGTTTTCTAGAGATAATGCTACCCTAAAGCATGAGATGAAATCTATAGTGATCAAAATGACTAAAGAGATTGAAGAGAGAAAGAAGAATGAGGAGAATCTTGCTCAGTCCTTAAAAGAAAGATTTGATGAATGCAACAAAATTAATGGAGGATTCATTTAGATGGAGATTGAACTAAAACAATCCATAAATAATGAAGAAGAGCTTGAAAGATAGATTGTTATTCTCAGGGATGAACTTGCTACTACAAATTAATACAAGGAGAAGTTCAATATTAGCTCAGTTAAGCTTGATGAGCTGACTCAAGGTCAAAAGAGTGGAAATGACAAGAAAGGTCTTGGATATGAGAAAGGAGAAAGTTCCAGATTTGGACAAAGGAATTTCAAACAAGGAAATCAGTTGAACAAAGAAAAAAGGCATTCAATAAGACAACCTAATGCTCAAAAGTTTAATGGATACTATTTTTCTTGTAATAAATCTAGTCGTATGGTTTCTCAATTTAGAAGTAAAATTAAATCGAGTGATCAATCATTCTCCGATCACTATTTCAATTGCAATAAGCTTGGTCATAAGTCAATTGAATGAAAAAATATGTCAAACAACTGTGTCAGTAGAAGGAATGTTAAATGTTACACCTGTGGAAGATTTGGGCATATTGCTAACCAATGTAGATCAAGAAGAAATTAATGGAATGACTATTCTAGACAATGATATGTTGTGTGTTACAATTGCAACAAATACGGTCACATTGCAAAATTTTGTAGAAACAAAAATATGGATAGAATGGGTCCGGCATATAAAGGTAGAAATACGTCGGAAGCTAATAAAGGAAAAGGGAAAGTGACTATGGATGTAATAATAAAAAAAATGAAGAATAAATGGGTGAAGAAGATTCCCTCTATTGCAAGAAATGAGCCAACACTAGAACCTTCTTCTGGTAATTCCTCCGAGAATTGATTTCAGTCCATTGGCCTAGAGGAAATTTTTCAAGAAAATCATTTTTCCCCCTATCCGTAGTTGGTGTCGTAATGCTGAAGAATTGTCAACAATTGTAATAATGATTTAAAGATGCATTGGGAAACACCCATAAAGAAATTCAAGCAATTGAAGGTCCACCGAAGAATTTTTCTCTCATTGACTGAGAGAACAGGGTATCCGGAACACCTAGGGAAAAAGCATTTAATAAAATAAAAGGTTAGGTGTGCGAGTTAGAAAAATCAAGTTGGAACCCTCATTTTCCACTTTATATCGAAGAAAATAATAAGGAGAGCACTCTACAACAAAATTTCAAAAGTGTGAAGATAATTTGGCGATGAAACCTAATCCATCAAGTACTTCAGTTGTATTGAGAAATTTCCATTTAATTTGGTGTGCGGTTGAAGAACTTCTTTGATAGAAACAAGACATGAGAACGAAAGGTAAAATGGAAAAAATCAATGGAATATTAAACCTATATGAGTTTATCATTGAGAAGGTTAGAGTTGTAAGAAACATTTTGTCACTCAATGAATTGAAATGGCTGAAAGAAGAAAAACACAAAAGCTTGGATTTTGGAGTTAATTCCCCTATTTTGAGAACACAAAAATCGTTAAGTTTATTTTGGACAGATTGAATGACGATATTCTAAATTTGGATAAACCCTACCATATCTTGAAAGAAGTGATTGGAACTGTAACTAGGCTATGCAAAGTTGGGGATTTATGGAGAAAGAAGTCAATCTGAAATAAGGAAGTCAAAACTCTAACTGGAGTTACTGAAGATCAAAGGGCATTAATAATCTCAACAATTAGAGATTTAGTGACAAGGTACATTGCACATGGATTATCTTACAAAATATTTTTGAGAAATAGATAAGGCGCAACTTCAGTAGGTGCCATTTACATTTCACACAAGATGATAATGGAAGATCAAGATTTTGACCTTTGCGGATTACTGAAAGATCAACTGATGGAGAAATTTTTTTTGACAAAGATGATAGATTACCCTTTTAGGTTTGGTACTTTGGTTATATGTCTTGTGATGTATTTTCTGAATTGATTACCACTAAACAACAACGTAATATGGGAAGAGAGTGAACTAGTTTGCAAGAAAGTTTACATACACTAACATTTTGGAAAACTATGATCAAGTATATGAAAGTTTCTTTAAAGCTTTGCTAGGAAATTTTGGCTCAAGTGGTACTCCCCTTTTGGTAAAGGCAGTTGAAGTTGGTTCCTCCTCCGGTGACATGTAGAGAAAGAAGAAAAGAGAAAAATAAAATGTTGTTTGTACTCCTCTAGCATGCAAGACTCCAAGAGTTGAAGGGAAAGGAAAATAACAAGTGATGTGGTCATACCAGATGAAGAATATGATAAGAAAACTAAGGAGACCCAAAGAAAATAACTAGAAATAGCCGAACCAGAACAAGAAAAGGAAATGATAGAAAAATGTGAAGAAGAAGGTGATTTAACCAAAGAAGAGTTATTATAGCTTATTCATGAGGAAGATGGAATGCAGAAAATAAAAAACATATGGTCTATCAAACCTTCATATGAGTAGGACATGATTTTAAACATACTAATTTCACATCTTGTCCACAACCATATTAAATTAGAGAGTTTACAGAATACATTGATAGAAGAGATGATTGAATGCATCAAGGAAATCATGGACTTTGAGTATCAGAACAAGGAAGAAGTAATTTTACACCTGAAGAAGCAGTACAAATTATCACTCACCAAGCTAAAAAGGCACATGAATTAGCTAAGGAAATGCATAAAAATGTAACAAACAACATCTAAAACTATTTTCTTCGATGGCCTCATGCAATCAGAAAGTACAAAGAAAAGTTGGAACAAATTGAAATAGAGTTGAATAGTATTGGAGAAGACTTTAACATGTTTTAGGATCAAGATGGTGCAATTAAGAAAATGATTCAAGAATTATAGAAAAAGAATACAAATGGTCAAAACACCATAAACAAGATTGTTGACGCCTTTCGGAAAGTGAAGGATATAACTAAATGCATACTAAAATAGTTGATTGAGATACTAAGGAAAGGAGAAATATTAGAAGAAGCCATCACTATTCTGGAATCCCTCATCAAGATTATCAACCGAGCATCTAAAAAAAATTGCGCGATCATAATCACCATGATTGTAATAGAAGCTTGGAAGAATTTTCTTTTCAGACATGAAGGAAAAATACAAAATAATCTTCTAACACAAGTAGCGGTTGTATTTCTTCAAAATTTTGAACCAATTTTTGAATAAGTAAGTTTTTGGTTTCACCTCAAAAGGGATTGCTATAGGATTTTTTTTTTTGGTTTGTCATTGATGTCAAAGGGGGAGAGAGAGCAGTGAAAAATGCCTTATCAAATTCAAGGGGATTTGTGTTAGCTTTAACTTTTTGAAGTCTTGAAGGATTGCACTATGTTGGTTCTGACACTTAGTCATTTTTCACTAAGTGGTGCCATCAATTCGAAAGGGGGAGATTGTTAGCATATGGATTTTGGTATTGTCATTGATAAAAACCTAATTCATTGATCTGGTTCACACTTTAGTACTTGTCCATACCAAGAAACAGAGTGAAGAACAGGGTATCTGACAGAAGTTGAGTTTGTCAATCCATTCACATTGCTAGTTTATCAATTTAAGTTGTGGATCTTAGAGAAGGTCATAGGGTATCTGGAATATCTTATTCTTGAGTTTTGTGCCATTGCATCAATTGGTGTACGAGTTAGGAGATCCGTTCGATTTATTTTTTGTTTGATAGTGCTAGAAGGCTGACTAACTGAATGTGGCTTGTTGCGTATGTTAGAGGCGAAATTGTTTGAAGTTTTTTCGGGTTTGAGGATTTTGTTTCGGGTCCTCACTATGTTGTGGCCAAATTTGGATGGTGCACATTGAAAATAATTTGTGGATTGAGCCGACAGTTGGAAAATATTTTATGTTTTATTGAAGCCGACCTATGGGTGATTAAATCTTTTGTTGCAGATATATATAAGCGATCATTTATATCACTTTGGTTTGCAAATTTGTATGTGCAAAGTATGACGTGAACTTCAGAAGGATAGTAGAGTGATTATGCATAGTTTCACTTGTGCATAAAATGATTTGTGATGCAAATGAAAGTAGGTAGAGAAGAAGAGCATAATTAGAGAATCAGGTCAAAGAATGCAACTGATGAGCTTAACCAAAACTGTAATCAGGCATTAGCAGGTGCTATTCTCTCAGTTCAAATCTTTTGGATGTAATCCAAATCTTTTGTAAGATAGTGAGTCTTCTTTTGTATATGAATAGTGAGTTCTAGGTAGTGCGCCTGAATGTATGTACATTCCCCATTTTGAAAACACTTATATTTGAGTACTCAAATTATGGATTGACCTCCAACCATGGTGTTTCGCCTAATAGGTTTTCCACATTAAAATCCTTGTGTTATGGTGTTGTGGATGATTTCTTTATGTGCTTGCATCTTTCTTTTGGTTCAATGTTGTAAGTGGTTTAAAGATCATATTAATAAAGTTAAATTTTGCAGAACACTGATTCACCCCCCCTCTCAGTGTTCCCTAATTCCAATGAGAAAATGCTTAGAAAGAAAAATATGAAATCAATATGAAAATCTAGATGTATGACCTTGGAAATGGAATTTGTTCACACATGTAATTAGATTGATGAACATAATAAAATAGAGAAGTACTTGGAGAAATGAAGATGAATAATCAACGCCTAAATTTTTTTTCTATTAAGGTGTAGGGTATGTGCAGGATCATGATGGGCCAAAAATTGGCGATATCTAAGTGATATGATGGCCCATGTGGCTGATGACTTTTTTTTTACCCAAAATTGATGAAACGAAAAGAGTTTTTAAAGGAGATTCTTAGCTTTCTACCAATATAAATTATACTTTACTTTGAATTTAATAAATAATTATTATTCATTTTCTATTTGAATTATGAATAAAGTCCTGATTGATAGGCTAATTGAAAAAATTCTATAGCTTTCAAACGGTATCAAAATTTTACGTCAAGTTGCCTAACTTTGATTTTTTGAATTTTATTGCCACTTAAGGGCGTATTTTTTCCATGATGATGATGATCATACGCATACCCTGTACTAAGACTTATATGCCATATTGGTTGATTTAGTCCTAGTATAGGGTGCTTGGGAAAGATCTGTAATCTCTTACTGACTATTCTGGATCTACAAAAGATTGGCAAAAAGGTAGTACTAGGACTCATACACCCAAAGTGTTGCAAAGTGTCTTGTTTTGTCACAATGTGTCCCAAGAGAAGAATTTTGAAGTGAAACTTTGTGAGCCTCTGAAGATGGATCAAATAAGAACTTTCCCACTAGTTTCATATAAATAGGTTGGATATCTTGCTCTAGATATGACTTTTAGTGAGTCATGACAATTTTCTATGACAACTTTGTCATTTTGGTACCTTTGAAGGCTTCATTTTTTTTTTCTTCAACCTATAAACCTATAATCACACAAAGAGAGGGAAAAAATGTTGTTTTGTTAGAGAATCAGTGCTTTCCTTGGTCAAACCCTAATTTGGTAATCAAATCTTAATGAGAAATGAAACATGAATTAAATGAAACATGAAGCATAAGATGAAAAAATAGAACCTTGTTTGAAACCTTGTAGATCTACAAACAAGCATGAAGTGGATTCAATGGATGTAGATCTTGATCATGATTCTTGATGAAAGGTAATGCCTTTGAATAATTGAATTCATCTTGAAAAATACATCACAAAATTAGCTCAAAACCACATGCATGATGAATCAAGCCTTTGACATGATTATGGATCTTGATTGCTACAATAATCTTCTTCAAATATGCCCTTGAATGCTCTTGAAATGGTCTATAATACTCTTGTGAAGTCTTAGGATGCTTGACTCTTGATTGATAGGTTGATATTATGATTCCTTAGGTGAAATAATGATTTCAAACATTGTTTATGTTGGAATATGGCTTATGATGTCATTGATGGAAACCTAAGTCATTGATCTAGTACACACTTCAGTATGTGTTCATACTGGGAGTCAGAGTGAAGAATAGGGTATTCGACTGAAGTTGATTCTGTCGATCAATTTGCATTATTAGTTTAGGAAAGGTCGCTGTGTTTCTGGAATATCTTATTCTCAATTTTTGTGCTATCACATCAATTGATGTATGTGTTTGGTGATCTGGTCAATTTATTTATTTTTTATCAGTGCTACAAGGCCAACTTATTGAATGTAGTGTATTATGGATGTTTGAGGTGAAATTGTTTGAAGTATTTTCAGGTTTATGGACTTTTTTTTTGTCAGCACTATGTTGTGGCCGAATTTGGTTAGTGGGCATTAAGAATCATTTGTGATTTGAGTCAACAATTGGAAAATATTATATGTTTTGATAAAGCCGACATGAAGATGATATTATCCTTTGAAGTGGATATATAAGATCGATTATTTATATCATTTTGGTATGGAATTAATATAGATGTGAAGTGTGTTATTGTGTGTTGCAAAATTCAGAAGGGTAGTTGTGTGATTTCATCTACGCATATAAGATTTATGATGCGAGTTGCAATAGAGCAAAACAGAAGAGAAAAATCTAATAGAAGGTCAAGAAACCGATTGACAAGATTAAACCAAGTTGTAACCAAGCATTAGTAGATGCTATTCCTTTAGTTCAATTCCTCAAATGGATTTAATTTGAACATTATATAAGGTAGTGAGCCTTCCTATTTTGAGTAGTGAGCTCTAGGTAGTGTGCCTGAATGCAAGTGCATTCCCATTTTGTAAAACTTATATTTGAGTACTCAAATTGTGGATTGACCTCCACCGTGGTTTTTTCCCCTAAGAGGGTTTCTATGTGTTAAAATCCTTGTGTTATGGTTTTGTGGATAATTTATTTATTTGCTTGCATCTTTCTTTCAATTCAATACTGTAAGTGATTTAATGATCAGATTAATAAAGTTGAAATTTGTAGAACATTGATTCACCCCCCCTCTCAGTGTTCCTAGATTCCAATAGTTTATATAGACACTCCATCTAATTTATTGCTTATTAGATCCCAAATACAAAAATTCATAAAATTTAAAATGAAAACCTTGATTTCTCGCTCAAACCCCTAAAAATGCCCCAAATGGGACTCATACACCCAAGGTGGTGTATGGGTCCCACCTAGGGGGACTCATACACCCAAGGTGACATATGAGTCCCACCCTAGATTTTTAGGGTGAAAGAATGTTAGGGAGTTAGAAAATTGAATGTATTCATGTTGAATATGTCAAGATTTTGGTTGAAGTAAGGCTCTAGATGCGAATAAAGGGTCCTAAGGGCCTATTAATGATGACGTGAAGGTCCTAAATACAAGAGGGGCCAGAACTTAGTGTGAAGGTGTAAATAAATGCACTTTAAAGAACTAAATTAAGGAAAAAATAGGTTTATTTAGCTTAAAAGGGTCCTAAACCTAATGTGAATGTGTGAAACACGTTACAAAAATAAATAAAGGCAACAATAGGTTCATTTTAATATTAATAGTTCCCAAATTTTTGAAAAGGGTTAATTTTTTATACACTACAAATACATACCATTAAATTTTAGTGGTATTCAAGGTTTCCCAAACCCTGTTCCTAAATAAGTCAGGGAACACTTGCCAAAGTTCAGAGGGGAAATATCAAAATCAACATCTCAGGATATGAAGGAGTTTTTTGACTTGATGGGAGATTATGAGATAGGTCAAGAAGATAT
The DNA here is from genome assembly GCA_007115665.2 of Sequoiadendron giganteum. Lineage (NCBI taxonomy): Eukaryota > Viridiplantae > Streptophyta > Pinopsida > Cupressales > Cupressaceae > Sequoiadendron > Sequoiadendron giganteum. The sequence continues at coordinate 621,258,349 of CM021105.1, read as the reverse complement.
TTTCATGAAATTCTCTATTCAATCTCTCATGGAAGATGCCAAAGATTGGTTTTCGTATTTTTCAGTGTGTTCTATCTCTTCGTGGAATGATTTTATGGTAGAATTCATAGAATAATTTGGTGAGAGAATTCATCTAAGTTCAATGAGACAAAAATTTATGAACATCCAAAAGGAAGAAGATGAGTTGGTTCCTTCCTTCAATCTTAGATTTTCAAAAACACTGGGTAACATTCCTGAAAGTATGAGACTAGATGATATAGTGTGTCTGATTTTTTTACCTTAGAGCATTTGATGAAGAAATGAGCTATCTGTTAAGAGATAAATATCCTACAACACTTCATCATGCATATAAAATTTCCATGGATATTGAAAACAACTCAAATATTCAATGATGAAGGGACACATGGCTACAAGTGTTGGTTATCTTAGAACATCTTATGCATACATCAAATCCAAGGAAGAAAATGAAAACTATTGTCAAGATATTTATATCTCTGCTATTCTAATTTTTCCATCATTAAAACATATAAATCACAATTAACTCCAACTTGAACACAACAAAATTTGATCAGTGTTGATCAAATGTCTTTTATTTAAGAAATTTTTGACATGAAGAGGCATAGGGGAGAATCACCATATGATTTGTTTGCAAGGTTTGTGAATTCTTTATTGGAAGTCCCCAAGAATTTTAGACCTAAGGATTCAACATGCAATGATTTATTTTATGAAATATATGAATCAAGGTTGAGTACCTTTCTAAAAGAATTGAAACCTCATAGTTTTGATCAGTACTTGATTGGATACAAATTGTTGAAGGATCTCGATGTGATTATATAAGAGGTGTGATGTCTCAAAATTTAAATAGGAGTTGTCCTATTTTGAAAAATTAGAATATGATGCACAAAAATGAAAAGAGTATGTCAGAAAATGAAGTTCCATGTTGTATAAATGAAGATAATGATTGTAACCTACTCACAAGAAACATATATGTAGATCAATATAACAATGATGACGATAAGGATACATGGTATGATGAAAAAATAGATATACATGAAATCCCATCTTGTAGTATCTTGGTTAATGAAGAATTAAAAGAGATGCAAGATGTCATTCCATGTAATTTTTTGATCAGTGACAATAGTGTAAGTGTTGCAAATATTTCATTGCAAATTAGTGGTCATGATTTTGAAAATGAAATTTTAGGCACTCCTTCTGAAGACTCTGAGCATAGTTTATGTAGTGATGGATTTTCTTGTGACGAGGATCATGATGACACTAAACCTGATTATTTTTCTATGGATTATGAATGCTTCTATGAGGATGATTTGGAGGTATTTTCTTTAGATAAAGGATGCAATGATTTGAATGTTGATGAAGTCACTTGTTCACAAGTGAATGAAAAAATTTCATTTGATGAATACCTAGAATGAAATTCAAGTTTTCTATCAACAGAACATACTAAATCTATGAGTGATGATGACTATGAAGATAAAAATGTGTGTATTCAATAGCCAAATATTAAGCATAGTGCTAAACATGATGAAGATGTTGATGAGACTGAGTATGGCATCTATGAAGATGATTATATCCTTGATGCTCATGATTGATTATATGAAACAAAGATGGAAATATCTATGATACATGAAGAGAATATTGATGTGCATATAACATTAGGGAATGTATTGATTCAAATCTATATGTGAAGCCACTAGCTCATGAAATCAATGATGAGATGGAATATGCTTATTTCTTTGGAGAAATGGATTTTTTTTATTCAATGAGGAGTGCATTGGTGTGAAAGAGAATGAAGATTATTGTTCAATTATTAATGAAATAAATAGATTATAATGAATCATCCTCATTTAGGTCAACATGCTTATCAATTGATGGTGCACATGAAGTTGTGAACACAAATGAATTTTTTTATGTTTCAACCATGTTAGTTCTAAAAAAATTAGCATTTGAAATAATTCATAACAAATTCACTTCAAAATGTCACTCAGGACATCCCCCAAATCATATAATCTATCGCTTCAACCCCGCCGATTGTTAACAAGGGAAGTGCCATGTTTCACGAAATCCAAAAACATCACTTTGTGAACAATCGAGGGTTGAACGTAGGCACCACATCAAATCAATCTATCCTAATGAATCCATTGCACCCTTATGTCCCGCTCACATTTCATGATCATACCTCATTTTATGCAACACCAGATTATCCTCTCGACATGCAAACTTCTCTCCCAATCTCACAAGGAGAAGGTGACTTGCTTGGATCAGGAGGAATATTTGATCCATCATCATCACTTCCAAGGATTTCACCACCCATCTTTCCACCATTTCCACCCTTACCGCTCACATCTACATCTTCACTCGGGTTGGGTCTTCCTCCTCTTCCCGCCATCAACTATTCAAATCAGAACACCTTATCAAATCCGCCAGCAGTACCATCTATATCACAACAATAGATGGAAACCATCCAAACAACCGCAGTGATCGAGACATCCACCATTCCCCAAAGAATGGTTTCATAGGGACCAAGCTCCTCAATTGCACCATCTGTAGCTCGAAACCCAATCATTAACACGACTATTTCACTCATCACAATGGTCGGAATTCTTCCCAATCCACCACCATTACCACCAAGGAACAACCTGAACAATTAATTCACCATGACGTTGCAAGCTGCTCAACAAGCTTCCCAACAAAAGCACTCCAAAATCAGCAAGCTGCACAATTAGCCGCTCAGCAGGCGCAAGCACAATACCACACACAACTACAAGAAATTCATCAAAAAGAATACCAACAAGCCCTACAAGATTTTTAGTAACAACACCAAGCTAAACAACAATCTTTGTTGGCGCAACAGTAGATAGACCAAAAAAAATCTTTTTTGGCGCAACATCAACTAGACCAACAACAAGCTTTATGTGAACAACAACAGCAAGACCAACAACAAGCTTTGTTGGAACAACAACAACAAGTGTTGTTGGAAAAAATGCATGCATATCAAAAGGCCTTAAATGCACAATAGAGCTTGCAAAAAACCCCCACCAATACCCCTCTCATCAATCAAACATCGCAAACACCTCAACACACATTTATCCCACCTCCTGATCCGCAAAACAATGTTGCAACACAAATCCGACTGATCTCGCAGCAAGTGTTAGACCTCTAGTCAAGAAAAACAAGTAAAATGTTGGGCAACTTGTGCCCCTATCCATTTGATAGAAGTATTAAAATGGTACTATTCCCAAAGGGATTCAAAATCCCCAGATTTGATAAATATCGCAGGATGGGAAACCCTGAAGATCTCATCAGGGAGTTCCAGGTACATTGCATGGAAGTAACCTAAAATGACACATATCTAATGTGGCTATTCCCTTGAAGCTTGGCTAGTGACGCTATGGAATGGTTTTATTGTTTGCCTACGAGAATCAAAAAATTTCAAGAAATCAAAGACACTTTCCTCCAAAATTACGCATTCAACATTTTCGTGGATGTTAGTTCAGAAGAACTCTCGGCGCTCAAATAGAGCAAGGGGGAGTCATTCACCACCTTTCTACAATGATGTCGAGCTAAGGCCAATTGAAGCAAGTGGGCCATGCCAAAAGAACAACAAGTCTGTACTATCATCGCCAACACAAAAAAAACCTTGGTGTTCTATGTGAAGATATAATGTATCACTACATATGATCAACTGATCCCCAAAGCACTCGATATTGAATGAGATCTTGTTACACAAGGGGGTATGCCTACTTATCTTGAACATCAAGACATTCACCCATCCACTAGCTACAAAGATAAATCTTGCACATGGGTGAAGAACCAAAATGTCACCAACGATGGAGTGGTGGATGCCAAGGTTGTCATCAGCACTCCCAAGAAAAATAATCAAACACATCATCACCAACCGCATAACAACAACCAAGGTAACATGCAAATAAATATGTTGAACCAACAACCACCCCAAAATCAGATCAATAATCTCAATAATCAAGGAGGACCACCTCCGCGAAACAAGTTCCCCCCCAAACAGAAATTCATAGCCCTTGGGGAGTCAATTAAGGCCATCATGAAAAATTTGGTCAATGAGAACATCATCAAGGTCCCCACCCATGATAATTACAGTGAACCCCAGGTGAAGCCACCCTAGTACAACGAAAATCTCCTATGTGATTATCATAAATTCAAGGGACACACGACTGCCAATTGTATGAAGTTGAAGAACATCATCCAAGATCTCATTGAGGATAAAATCATAAATGTCAAACACCCTGGTGGAAATTAGGACCTCAAAATATACACAAATCCGATGCCAAATCATAATTAGGGAAATAATCAAATAAATAACCAAGGGAACAACAAAGGGAAGCAAAAGTATGCTAGTGCAAACCTTGTATACAAAGACATTGTCGCATGTGTAAGCGAAATGGTCACTGTCATTAGCATCAGAGGATCCAACGTTGATTGTGGAGTCACCACACATAGCAGAAAGGTTACTATTGCAGGGGCATCACAGCCATCTAGGACCCCCATTTCGAATCCGAAAGCCATTCCCTATGATTATGACATCATTGACCAGTTAAAAAGAACCCCTGCTCAGATCTCTATCATGGAGTTGCTGAATTTTTTTGCCACCCATAGGAAAATCCTTGATGAAGCATTAGTTGCATCCACTATGTCTGCTACCCTTGATACAAATCAATTTCAGGTTATGGATGGTAACATCTTTAGCCCAAATATCCTCACCTTCTCCGATCAAGACTTCCCCACCCAACCATCTCACAATTGTGCACTTCACCTTCAAGTGGTGGTTCACAAGAAGAAAGTCAAAAGGGTCCTGGTGGATGGAGGCGCAGGCCTCAATATTTGCTCACTTAAACTCATGAAGAACTTGGGAATTTCAAAAGAATCCATCAATAGAAAGAAAGGCATCACCATCAGAGCATATGATGACCAATAAAGAGTGTCTCTAGGAACCATCAGGATCCCAATCCAAGTGGGGCCAACCATTATGGAAACCACATGTCAGGTCCTCAACCTTGACTTTCCCTACAACATCCTCTTGGGAGGCCCATGGATCCATGGAATGAAGGCGGTTGCCTCAACATTCCACCAATGCGTCAAATTCTTATACCAAAATGAGGAGGTCACAATAAATGGTGATCCAAAGCCATTTTCCTATTGTAAAAACTTGGAAGCCAAGTTCTATAAAATTCCCCAAGTGCCAAAAAATGATGAAGGCCCATCAACTTCATATATAGATCCATCTAACCTCACCTCCACTTCTGCAAAAGAGACACCTTCCATCCCCAACATATCAGACATAACTCATGATCTAGGACAATGGGTGTGGAGATTATAGAATGAGAAAAAAATATTTTGTTGTAGGAGAGTTACTACAATCTCCTAGGTCACATGGGTGACACCCATTAGTTGAAACACTGGTCCACACTTTTAGGGAAGACCCTTCTAGATTCTGTCATTGGGGGGATCTTAGTCAGGAAATTGTGAATGAAAGAGACATTGAAAGCTTGTTATACCAAGATGAAAGGCCCACACCCACCCTACCCATGGATGAGACTAACAGAGGACTACAAATGATGCTTGGTATGGACTACAATAGAAATGAAATCCTTGGAAGGAACAGTGATGGATGACTGGAACCCATCATTGTGGAAAGATGAATGAGAAATCTTAGCCTTGGATGTACCCCTCTGAGTATAACCATAGGTGGCAGAGGTACCCCTAATAGAGAATTCGGGTCTACCCCTCAGTTATCAGCAATCGCTCTTCAACTACCCGTATCCACAATTCTGCCTCTAGACAACTTCACCTTTGATGTAACTGAGGTTTGTAGTAGTAGCGATGATGAGGATAACATAACCGACCTAAACACGATCTTTGAAGATTCCTCCTTACTGATGATTAGTGCCTCACCCAATGATTCATACGACCATCCACACAAGATAAACCTATTTTACCCCCAACTGATTGATTATGAACAATGAGGACCACCGGTTCTCGACACATTCAAAAATGATGAGGCTCTCTCAGAATTCATGGGACTAAGGTATATGGTACCATGTGGACATCACAAGGCTGGGTTCGACATCACATTAGACACACAAGCTTATTATGGGGAGACGATTGAGTCCTTCAGTCACAAAAGAAAAAGATTGAGAATAAGCTCAGGGTTATTGAGCGAAAACCACACTATGGCACTCTCCAACCATAAAAAAGTAAAAATAAAGGACACATACAATGGTGAAAACCTCTTTGAGGCCCTGGAGGATGAATGATTCAATCTCCCCCTACTTCACTTCATCAGGAAAAATCAGCAGTACTTGTAGAACAGTGCAATCCTATCAATCTGGGAACAAAAGTAACGTGACACATCACCTTCTATGCTGAATCACTTCTGACAGAAGAATAAGAATTATTGGCTTCATTCCTAAGAGAAAGGAAGGTAAAATTTGCATGGACCTATTCTGACATGTTGGGCCTCGATCTGGAAGTCGTGGTTCATCACTTAGTTGTTTACCAAGGAGCAAAACAAGTGAGACAAAAAATGAGAAAGATGCACCCTTAGATAGCCTTGCTAGTCAAGGTGGAATTACAGAAAATCTTGGATTTTGGATTTATAGGCCCAATTGATTATCCAGAATGGGTGTCAAATCTTGTGCCATTTTCAAAACCGATCTGCACTGATTTTAGAGACCTAAACAAAGCGTGTGCTAAGGATGATTTTCCACTACCCAACATTGATATGATAGTGGACATGATGGCCAGACATGAGAATTTATCACTGATGGATGGATTCTTAGGGTATAACCAGATTATGATTGCAAAGGAAGACCAACATAAAACAACATTTACATGTCCATGGGGCACCTACTGCTCGAATATGATGCCATTTGGGCTGAAGAATGCGGGAGCAATATATCAAAGGGCCATGACACTAATTTTTCATGACATGATTCAAAAAACTATGGAAGATTACGTGGATGATATATTGGCCAAGTCAAGGAAAAGACATGATCACATAGCAGCTCTAAGTGCCATCTTTAACAGATTGGAGAAATATAAGATTAGACTTAACCCCAAGAAATGCGTCTTTGGGGTGCAATCAAGCAAACTCTTAGGATACATAGTATCGGTGAGAGGAATAGAAGTGGATCCCACCAAATTCAAGGCGATCCTCGACATGGAAGCACCCACGACATTAAAATAGGTAAGGGGTCTACAAGGTAGACTCCAATCCATCCGCAGATTCATAACATAGTTGGTAGATAAACAAATCCCATATTTACATCTGCTCCACAAGGGAGTAACATACAAGTGGGATGATAAGTGTGAGTAGGCATTTAGGAAAATCAAAGAATATCTACTTACGCCACCAGTGTTAATGCCACCCATTCCAGGATAGCCACTAATCCTATACATTCAGCAACAACAACAACCCTTGGTGCTCTTTTAGCTCAGCATGATGAAAATGTGACAGAGAGGGCCATCTATTATATCAACAGAACAATGGTTGGCCATGAGTTAAACTACTCATTCGTTGAAAAATCCTGTCTAGCAGTAGTGTTATCTTCACAAAAATTTTGACATTACATGTTGGCACACAAAATAAAACTCATCGCCAAGACCAATCCCCTAAAGTATCTACTATCAAAGGAAATGCTTATAGGAAGAATGGCTAAGTGGGTCATGATACTATCATAATATGAAATTGAATATGTGGAACGAAAGGCTATCAAGGGGCAGAAAATTGCAAACCAACTAGCAGAGGCTCCCATCTATTCAGAGAATCCACTCATATCAGAGTTTCCAAATGAATCCATCTTTAATCTCAGCATAGCCAATAACTAGAAACTCTACTTTGATGGGTCATACACACAACATGAATCAGGATCTGGTGTGTTTTTCATCACCTAGTAGGGGGATTGTATACCTAGATCCTACAAATTGGTGTTCCCCTGCACTAACAACATTGCAGAGTATGAGGCTTTAACCATAGGTCTCAGGATTGCAGCACAATGGAAGATCATGGCACTGACGGTTTATGGAGATTCACAAATTATTATCAACCAAGCCAATGGCGAGTACCAAATGAAGGATGATAAGCTGAAACCATACAAAAATTTAGGAGAGAACCTCAAAGAATCATTCTTTGATATCACCTTTGAGAAGATACCAAAGGCTAACCATAGAGCAGTTGATGCCATGGAAACAATTGGATCCCTACTAGATATCCCTCGCAATGTCTCAAAACATGAATTCCTAGTAGAGCAGCTTCTCGTACCCACATTCGAGGTACCAGAGTCAGAATATGTGTGTGAACTCGTTGGTCCTAGTGATCCCTAGTATCATGACATCTACACCTACCTAAGAATAGTTGTCCTCCCAACTGACATAACCCAAAACCTTAAACGAGCCTTTGTCAAAAGGTCCTTACATTTTGTCATCCTAGGAGAAACCCTATATTATAAGAGCATTGAAGGAACCTTATTGTGTTGCTTAAATCTTGAGGAAGCCCTAACTGCCTTGAATGAGGTTCACAATGGGACTTGCGGTTCACACTCCAGTTGTATGACCTTGGCCAAGAAGTTGTTGAGAATCGGGTATTACTGGCCAACAATGGAAAGAGAGGCACGCAACTTTTTCAGAAATTATTTATAGTGCCAGCAACATGGAGACCTTATTCATGCACCATCTCAAGAACTTCAACCTATTGTTACACCTTGGCCCTTTTCACAATGGGGGCTCGATATCATAGGAAAAATCACACCCACCTCATCTAACAACCACAAATTCATTATCACCACGTGTAGAGTATTTTACAAAGTTGGTCAAAGAATCCCCATGACCTACATAACCAAAAATCAGATATCCAAATTCATCCTGAACTATTTCATTTGTCAATATGGTGTCCCTCAATCCATTATCTCTGATAATGGCACACCTTTCAAGAATTAGGATGTATGTGATCTATGCCACAAATTCAATATCCAACACCGCTTTTCCACTCTGTACTACCCACAAGGAAATGGCCAAGCATAAGCCAATAATAAAACTATCTTGAAAATCTTAAAGAAAACAGTCAATGACTTTGGTCATGACTGGCACCTGCAGCTAAATCCCGCCTTATGGGCCTATCGCACTAGCATCCGCATGCCAATAGGTGCCACCCCATTCTCCCTGGTCTACGGATTAGAAGCCATCTTCCCAATCATGATCGAACTCCCATCACTGAGAATATCATTGCAAAACCTCATTACAGATGAGGAATATCGAGTTTTAAGGTTAAATGAGCTGGAGTTATTAGATGAACGACGCATGGATTCCCTCAAGGTATAGAACCGAAAAATACAAAAAATATTAGAAAAATGTCTTGAAAAAATGGTTACCTTGAAGAAAACCTAGTAAATAGGCATCTTGGTGAAAACAAAAAAAATCAAAAAACATTAAAATCCAAAAATTTAGATAAAATATTGAAAATAGTAAAGAAAAAAATTGTCCTCTAGTGAAAACCACTTTGGTGGCACTTTGGACAAATACCTTGGTGAAAACCTAGCAAACAGGTGCCAAGCATAAATAAAGCACTCTCCATCCACCAAGATCTTCACGGCCTATTTCACACACTCACTTATCCATTACACCATCCGTTCACATCTGTACTATAGCCTGATCTTGTGCTCGTATCACGCTCCACCATAGTACTACTTGGCATATTCCTAAGGTCAGTTTGTCTTGCCTTTATCAAAGTACTTTATCACATTATGTTGCAGGCATGTTCCTGTACCTGCATCGGATCAGATTCATGTATATTCTTGTGATCTTCTTGAAACATAAAATTCAGAAACATTCAAAAATCCACCAAAATTCAAAAAATCAAAAAAATCAAAAATCTAAAAACATCAGAAAACCAAAAACCCAAAACATGTCAAAATCCAAAAAAACAAAAAATAGAGTCATCAACCAAACTACATCATCTCTGAGCTTGAACATAGGCAAGGTTGATCTTTGATCATCCCCCGAGATATTTAGGTTAGTCCTTTAGGCATCCGTCACAAATGGCAATCCGTTTGCCCATCTATTTCACATTTTAGATCACTCCTTAGGCGTCCATCGCAATTGGGAAATCTGTTTGTCCATCTATCTTATCATTGAGTCAAGTCTGTCGTCGGTCGAACTACGTGGTCTCTGCGTGTATAACGTAGGCAATCCTAATCTATCGATCAGCTCCCGAGACCCCTAGGATAGGTCTTTAAGTCAGTCTCTTCATCATAAATCTCGAAAATACCAAAAACATTCAAAACATCTCAAAATACCAAAAACAAACTGAAAATCCAAAAAATAAAAACAACCTCAAAACATTTGAAAAGCCCAAAATGGTTCATCCATCTCATCTCACTTTCACCCTCGATTGGCTCATTCATAATAAATTATCATCACCTTCATCCTTTGGTAAGACAATCAGAAGCAAGTCTAGCAGGTTCCAAAGTGAGCACCTAATTGTCAAAGTGTCAAGCCTAGGTCAGTAAGCAAGTAAGTTGATCAACTTGGAGTATCAATAGTTTATCACACAAACAGTCTCATCAAAACCCTGATCACAACATGTCCTAGGATGTATCCTTCCCACAATGGACATAAGCATTAGGTATCTCGTAGTAGTTTATCCTTGGCTAGCGGTATGTAGAACATTAGCTTGTTTGTTTACTTTATCTTGGTCTTTTTGACTTATCTTATTTTGTGCTCATTCCAAGGACCTCTCAATGATGCCTAAAAAAAATAGGTTTAGAGTGAAAGGAATGGGGCAATGATCATTATATTTTTTTATCTGTTGTGCTTGTGGGATACTCTTGTAAAATAACTTTGTCATGCGTGTTTTTTTTGGTTTTTAGGGAGGGTATTTTAGGTATTGTGCTGACCACATAGGAAGGCTTTCTTTTCTATGTTTTGGTCTTAGATGTTTAGAATGTTTGAACTACATCCTGAATGAGGTTTCGTATGCTAAGTGTGAACAAGAATAATCCTATCTGATGGTCAAGTCAAAGTCCATCACACTAGGTACCATTCCATCCTGGTTCTTTATACCTTGATGCATCATACCTACGTGTGTTATTAAACATAAAATAATTAGCCCTTTTAAAATCCTAACTCCTGGTAGGCAAATCACCATCATTCTAATGACTTTTAGGATTTATTTTTCTTCTACCTTCGTTCCATACTAACATGGTATCATGACAGTCAATCAAAACATCACCAATGCATCCACCCTACATCCATAAAATCATCAGCAGAAGTGCATATCATACCATATAGATCATACATCATTATATCATCTCACATTATCATCATCTTAAGTTATGAGGAATAATATAGATTTTTTATTAAGATCATTGCATTACATTCATTGCACATCATACATTGCATTAAATCCATAAGGACATAATGAAATCATTAGCATCCATTATCATTGATCATTTTCATATCAATATATCATTAGTAGCATACATTGCATCCATGTAATCATCAAAATACATAGAAAATCTACAAAAAGAAATACATCCATCATATATAGAAGCATACACCATATCGCATGAGCCTAAAATAGAAGCATCTCATAACATCACATAAAAAATTAAAATGCATCCATACATCATAGGACATATCATAAATCAAACCATCTCATATATATCATCAAAAATATACTGTCATGCTCCAAAATCGGATCAAGTGTGTATATCAAAATACATGATACAATGAGGGCAATAATCGGAGCCCATGAATCAACAATGGAAACTACCTGTGATCAAAGGGCTAGCCCTGTTTCTCGCTGCCCTCTCCCACCTGCCTCTCACTATGACCCTCTGGGGGCCTCATCCATGTTTGCTAAGAGAAGTCTAGCACTCGGCCTGCTATTGGCATTGCCTCCCTGTAATGTTGCCGATAATACTCAGCCTCTCTGACTACCACTTTGTAAGCCCATAAGGAGACTAAACGACCCTAGGATGATGAGGCTACACTCTCTAGCTGCCTCCGCCGACCAACCTCCTGATCCCTTTCAGAATGAGCTTGCTCCCTCTCAGTAGTGACTGTCAAAATCTACTACCGAGCCTCATCCTTCTCTATAGTCAAAATATAAATCTGACCCTACAACTACTGGATTAGCGCATATCTGTGATCTGGCTGCTTTGGTGGCTGCTACTATGGAATCGCTCTATCACCATCTCATGGTGGTGTCTTCACTTGGGGAGGTGTATGTTGTTCCTGATCCCTCAGTGGTGTCTAATGAGGAGGTGGCCCACCTCCTTGTCCATCCTCATCCTCGTCTCTATCACCTCTACCCACTGTCCTCTGCCCCTGTCGAGTGATCTTCCTTTGGGCCTCCCTCGTGGAACTTTCGCACCAGGACCTGTCAATCTCAGAGGAGGCCTAAACCAAGCTCTGTACACCTAGGTCACTCTTGCATCTACTAACCCCTAATCATACGGCCATGACCAGGCCACTAGCTATCTAAATGAGGACACTGCCTCAACTGTCAGGATGGCCTGGCCCCATGCTGTCTCTCTCATTGTACAAGCAAAGATCACCACATATTGATCGTCTGGTTTGTCCTAGACCTCACTGAACTAACGGGCCACCCTATATGGGAGATACCACTCTATCATGGTATGCTCTTGACCCTACATCCATTTGTGCTATCGGGTGAAAAATAGTTGTTGTGTATCATTGTACCATGGGCTTATGCCCATCCAAGGCCTCTAGATGAACTCCCTCATTTCATAAAGAACCCGTCACCAATGGCGAGCCAACCTATGCTAGTGTGAGTAAAATGGATCTCTGCCCCGCCATATCACTAGACAATAGGGTCATCAATGTCAAGGATGATCAGTGTGACATCTGGACTGAGGATTGGAATCTGCTCCCATGCCCAGATGTGTAAAAAATTAACTTCGGCACTAAGGGACCTGCTATCAAGATACAAAAACTCGTCCAAATCTTGGTATAAGGAAGCCAACATCACTGGCCCCCAGACAAATCACTCCCTGCGAATGACCATCCACTCCCATGCTAGTTCCCAGCCTGGACTGAAGTATCGGCCCCACCGATCTAGTGCCACAAGACCTAAAATGATGGCTACAACAATCAACCTATAGGTGGGAACTGTACCCTGGTATCTCTCCAAGTCAATCTGTCCATAAGAGAAATGGATCACATCAAGACCCATCACATCATAGCAGGAATCCCTACCAGCATCTGGATCATAAATCACTCTGGCTCTATGGATGAGAAATCAGAGGATGCACCAAACATCCTCAAGTGTGATGGTGGCCTCACCAGTAGGAGGATGGAATGAGGAGGTCTCATTGTGCCACCACTCAGCCAAAGTTGTCATCATCCCTAAGTGGATCCGAATAGGAGGAACATAGGAAATGAACCAAACACCAAGCATACCAAGTTGCTCCTAGAGGAATGTGTGCATACCCTGTAATCGCTTGAGCACTGGCCATCTCTACGCCACCACAGTGAAGTTTGCCAATTTCTAAACTCCAAAGTGCGCTGTGCGGTTCAATTAGCATATGCGGCTGACTTTGGGCTGAAACCCTAGTTTCAAACTACGTCATGCAGACGAATTTTCATATGCGATTGAGTTTGACTATCAAACCCTAATTTCCTAACTGGCCCTCGTGGCACTATTCTCACATGCAGCATAGTTTGAAGCCACACAAAACTGACTAAGCATTTGCAGCAATGCTATATAGCGCTGCACAACTTAAAGATGGTTTTCACCCTATTTAATGCACGTAAATAAAATAAAATAAAATTCGGGATCGGGGTACATACAACGGGTCCTACACCGGCTGGCCACTGGTGCACTTGTACTCTCTCTGACACATGCCTAGGAAGTTGTCATTGTGCCATCTCAATCAGAACTCAGAGCTCAAAGTTCAAAAAACTCAAAAGGTTAAGTATGCAAATGTGTTGAAAGTGACCCCTCAAGGTCTATTTAAGCATGCAAATTAGGGTTTTTTGACCTAATTTGGCCATCCAACTAGGGTTTTGGCCCCACAATCCCGTTTTTGTCCAACCGAGGGCCATTTTGCATCTTTCTTGGAGTTTTAACACATTTTTAAGCATCTTGGGGCATTTTTGGACCTGTCGAGCACCTTGTCCTTTTTTTTTCGTGAGATCATCCAAAAATTAAAAAAATTGTCCAATCTCTCGAGGGGGCAATATACCAACATAATCCTTCCGTTGGGGAAGTAGTGGGGCATTCAAAAAAGTGATAAAAATTTTGAACCTTGATCACAATAGTTTATTCTTTCAATCAATGCAACAAGTACATCGCTTCAAAGAGGGGCAAAATGTAGACATGGAAAATGTACAATTCGATCCAACGCACTTGATCCTGATTTCTAACGTTATTTCCTCCTAAATCACACTCTCAACTTATCATCACCTTCTATCTCTGAATTAGATAAATCATTATTTATTTAATTAAGTCCTTCTCCCTTATTTATTAAATTAATCAATTTAATTCAATTAATCCCTCTTTTTAAATAATGCATCTTATTTAATTAAACCCCTAAAGTCTTCTCATTAAATTGAATAAATTAAACCTTATTTGATTTAACCTAACATTATCCCCTTTAGTTAAATAGATCAAAAAAAAATATTTAATTAATCCTTTCCTCTCAATTTTGATTTAAATCAACTCATAAATTTGAGTCAAAATTGTCAAATCATCTAATCTCTCATTAAATTGATCAAATATTGATTAATTTAATCTCAATCACTAAAATCCTCTAGAGAATGTAACTTGCACGATAAATCAATTACTTTGATTTATTTAATTTCCTATTTTCTCTCAACATGGAATAAAGGAGGAATATTCCTTCAAATTTGAATTTAAAATCCAAGTGGATTTGTACATCCAACAAGGCATTTAATCCTCTTACATGTCCTTGTGCATTGAGCCAAGTGGCATTAATTTCATTTCTCTTTCCCTCTCACATGTCATTTCGTCAATTTCAAATTCCAACTAACTGCATTTATCATGCACATTGACCAAAACTTGCACAATCATCAACCATTCATATCTTGACAAGTGGTACTTGGCCATTGGATGTTGAATGATCCCAAATTTCTTAGTTTCACTCTCTCTTCTAATTTGGAAATCTATAAATGAGAAAGTCTTCTTCTTATTTGATCATCCATAATTTGAGCAAAGTTACTCTCTTCACATTGAGAGCGAATTTTTCCTACTTCATAGCAATCATCCATCATTTTCATGATTTCATAGCTAGGTTATGCCAAAATCTCATCAAGGAGATTCAATCATCCACAAATTATCAACATTGCAACAAAGGAGTTGGGAAAGGTCCAATTTCGACAAACCAATTGGCACCAATTCCCCCATGGGATCAAGAGTTTGCATGCTTAATTAGGATTTCACATGTTTTTCATGTTTTATTTCTTCATTTTCCTATTTTGAGTATTTGAAAATGGATTTCATTGGGAATCCTTGATTCTCACTTGCATTTGATCTAACATTGTGCTTGTTTGACATGTTTGTGCAGGTGTAGGATAGGGGTTCACAAACATTGTGAAAGGTAATGTTGAGTGTGATACTCATTGCAATAGTGAATATGTTACAAAAGGTTAATATGAAAAGTTTGATGCATAGGTAAATTCTGAATTATTTGAGTCTTCATTTGAAAATTTTCACATGAAATTGTATGATGGTTTGAAGAATGAGTTCGACATCATGTATGAACCTGAAATGGAATTTTTTTTGCATGGGATGTTCATAGTACTCATGTTTTTTGTGATAACCCTGATTTGAATGATAATCTGGATTTTTACAAATATTATCTCCAAATCATTGGAACATGTAACAATATGACTGATTTGAAGTGCTCAAGTGAGTGTGAATATCAGTTTGAGAATATGCCTATGTATGAATTCTTTTTTTTCCTCACACAAAATAAATACATGTCATGTTTGGGATACATATTAGAGGATAATTCCAAGTGTTATTTGGATATTTTATTCAATCTAATTTTTCAAACTTAGAGCTAAAACTTGACTTCAATGAATCAAGGCATATGTTTGTTGATGTGACTATTGAGAAAATTGCTTATGACAGTTTCAAGTTTGATATGCAAACTAAGTATGTTGTCAACATTTATGAGTTCGAAATTCAAAGCAAACTAAGATGGATCAAGGGAGTGGACACGGGCGTAGTCACGGGCGGGAGAAAACAGAGATCAAAATTCAAAGCAATGGAATCGGAACCGGAAGTGGAGCAAGATCAAAAAATCAATAGTCGAATCAGGAGCTGGAATCGAGTCAAAAGCAAGGTAAGGATGACCAGGATGATGTGGACTCTGGAGACAAAATACAGGTGGATCCCGGGGGAAAGGAATTTCTGGCGATTATCCTTGCTACTTCTTCCACCGGTAAAAATGAGAAAGATAGAGGGGGAGTGGGGACCACAGGTGATCTTGGAGGCAAAACCTAGACCTCACTATTTGGGGTAAAACCTAATGGAAAATCTTCCTTCCCTCCAGTGTAAAATATCTCATCCCCTACTAGAGGTAAGTTTGCTATTTCCATTCCAGATCTGATTATAGACCATAATATAGCCCTAATGGAACGAACTCTAGTTGGAAAGTTTATGGGCCCTAGACCAAATATTGAAGTGGTCAAGGAGTTTGTTAAAAACAAATGGAGAACCAGTGGGAAAGTCTCAGTTGCTGCTCTTCCAAAGGGCTTTTCTTCTTTTGAATTTACTTGCAAAGAGGATATCACAACTGTAAGAGGTGGAGGTCCCTAGGTGATAGGGAAATCTTCCTTGGCTCTAAAGAAGTGGTCTGCCCACTTGGATCTATTAGATTCCATCTTTGAGAATTTCCCGGCCTAGGTTAGACTCCTAGGCCTGCCCCTCGAGTACTGGAGTGAAGACATCTTCTTCGGCATTGCGAGCTCCTTTGGTGAGCTCCTTTCGATCGACACAATGATAGCTCCTACAAAGAGATTGGTTTTTGTGAGGATATGTGTGGGAGTTCCACAGAAGTAAACTTACCATCATCGATAGAGATACAATCTAAACTGGGTTCTTGGGAACAGAATATAGAGTTTGAAACCATCCCGTTTGCCTACTTCAAATGTAGGAAATTTGGTCATTGGGCAAAAAAATACCCTTTAAATGCTACTTTAGAGAAAGAAAAGCCAGTAGAACCTGGAAAAAAGGAATGGAAAAAAAAGAAGAAAGATTCAGGGGAAGAAAGGAAGGAAAATAAAGAGCAGGAGTTGGAAAACATAGAAGCTAATAATTAGAAAAGCTCCTCAGAGATCGAAGTGGTCCTGGAGTATGAAGGTGAGATCCCTAATGATCTTCATAACTTAAAGTCTCCCTCAAAGGAAAGAGACTCTAATGAGGGCACCCTAGTTCAAGAAGGAGATCAGAACCTTTCTCCTTCTTTATCCCAAATGATAGTCTCTTCTGATAGAAATGAAGAGATCCCGGGTCTAGAGGATATCCCTAGTGAGGGCCTATCCTTGGTTCTGAAAATCCCTCCTCTCTCCACATTTTCTGATAACCTTCCCCCTATGGGTGTGGAGCACCTGATGGATCCCAACTCCACTGTTAGGGTTTTAAAATCCCTTGAAAAATAGGATTTATCCAGTAATGTCTTGTTTTGTCAAGAGAATGGTAATATGGACACCTTACTTTGGGAACAAAGAAGTACCAAATGAAAAGGATTGGGAATCCAGTAGAGAGACAGACAGTCAAGAGGAGACTGATAAAGAGGAGAATACATCAAAGAAGAAGTCTAGTAAAAACAAACAAGGGAAGACCCCAAGTGGCATTTCTACCAGATCAAGAGGCAAGGCAGATTGTGGAGCAGTAAAGAATTCAAGATGTAAAAGGTCTTCAAAAAAGAAAAGAGAGTTGAATAGCTTTCAAGCTATAGCGGATGGATCTCTGAAAACCCTCCCAGAATGTCTTAATTCCCTCGGTATATAATGAAGATTATGTCCTGGAATATTAGGGGACTCAATAGCCCCCACAAGCAGGATGTTCTTCACAACTTTGTTAGAGATCACAAACCTGACATTCTTTTAATTCAAGAAACTAAAATGTCTAAGGAGAAAATTGAAAAGATGAAACTTTTTCAGTTCTACTGTAACCAGGGCAATAACTCGAATGGTGCTTCGGGAGGCATTTTTACTTTCTACAATAATCACAATATCAAAGGAGATCTGATATTGGAAGGTATGAATCACATAGTTACTAGATTCACACATATAAGAGATAATTTCAGTTGGATTCAAAAGAACATATATGCTCCTAATGGAAAAGGTATGAGAAAATCTTTTTGGTTGGAATTAGCTGCCATTAGGAGGATTTTTGATAAAGAAGCTTGGATTGTTATGGGGGACTTTAATACACCCCTAAGAAATGATGAAAAATTTGGGGGATCTTAGATTAACTTGGAGAGTAAAGAGGATCTTCAGAACTTCATTGATAATCAGGGGCTGATTGATCTGGATCTTAATGGAGCCTCCTTCACTTGGTCCAATCGCAGAAAGGGGATGGATCTCATATAGGTCAGACTAGATAGATCTTTGATTTCCAATCATTGGTATTTAGATTACTATTGCACCCTTAAAGCTCTCACAAGAATAGGTTCTGATCACTCTCCTATCAGTTTCACTGCGGATCCTATAAAAAAGAAGAAGAATACTCCTTTCAGATTTGAAAAAATGTGGATCTCTCATCTTGCTCTTAAAGAGGAAATAAAGAAATGGTGGAATATAAGTATTCAAGGAACTGCTATGTTTAGAATTTCCAAAAAATTAAGGGAAGTGAAATGTAATTTAAAATAATGGAAAAATGATTCTTTTGGGAACATTTTTAAGATTAATTCCGAACTTCAGATGGATCTGGGAGAAATTCAGTTCAAAATATAGAAGGAGGGTTACTTGAATGATACTAAGGAAAAAGAGAATGAGCTCCTTATGAAGATGCATGACATAATTGGGAAGGAGGAGGAGTTCTGGAAACAAAGATCAAGAGCCCTTTGGCTGTCTGCTAGAGATAGAAACAATAGGTACTTCCACCTTTCGGCTTCAAAACACAGAGCTATAAACATAATATCTCATATAGATGTGAATGGAACCAGGTATGAGGAGGAGGAGGATATCAGGAAGCAGGCGAGCTCCTTCTTTAAACATCTTCTCTCGGCAAGTAATGAAATAAACCAAAATAAGCAAAATCAGCTAGTTGAAGCTATACCTAGAGTTATCAACTAGGAAAACAACTCTTTTATGACAGCTATCCCCACCAACGAGGAAGTTAAGTGGGCTGTCTTTTCCTTTGATGGGAGTAAAGCTCCAGGTCTTGATGGTTTCCCTTTGTTTTTCTTTCAATGGCTCTGGGATATTGTTGAAGAAGATGTGGTCAATGTTGTTAAGGAATTTTTTGGAGCCAGATGTCTTTTAAAAGAATTAAATGCTACTTTCTTGGTTCTCATCCCCAAGAAACCTAGAGCTAATAACTTTGAGGCTTTTAGGCCCATCAGTCTCTGTAATTCTTTATACAAGATCATCTCTAAGGTCTTAACCTCTAGATTCTTAACTATTCTGCCATCCTTGATTTCTCCTCAACAGAATGGCTTTGTTCTTGGCAGACAAATCCTTGATTCTATTGTTACGGTTCATGAGAACATTCATTCCCTTGTTGAGTCGAAGATCGAAGGTTTCCTATTAAAGCTTGATATCTCTAAAGCCTATGACAGAGTTGATTGGATTTTTTTATTTAAAATCTTGAAGGCTTTTGGCTTTAATAATAGGGTTATTCAAATGGTGGAACAACTTGTATCCACTGCTTCCATATCAATTATGGTCAATGCATCCCCTACCTCCTTTCTTCAGAGTACCAGAGGTCTAAGGCAGGGTGATCATATATCTCCTATTTTATTCACTATTATGGCTGAAAGTTTAGGTAGGAATATGAAAAATCTGGTTGACTTCAAATTTATTTCTGGGCTCAGACCTTCCTCAGGCAACCTGGTGTGCTCACATCAACAATTCGTTGATGAAACTATGCTTATGGGTCAAGCTACTGTGTCTGAAGGAAAATTTATAAAATAGTTGCTCGATAAGTATGGGAGAGCTTCAGGACAGCTGATCAACAATAAAAAAAGTTCTCTGTTCTTCTTCTATACTCTAGCTCATAGACAGGCCAAAATTGCTAGAATTCTGGGTTATAGGATGGAGTCCCTTCCTGCCACCTACCTTGGTCTTCTTTTAAGTATGAAACTTCCTGAGTCTTCCTGGATCTCATTGGTGGATAGATTCAATAAGAAGCTTGTGGCCTGGAAAGGAGCTCTGCTAAGTCAAGCTGGTAAGCTTCAGCTCCTCAAAGCCTCTCTCCATAATCTTCCTATCTATGCCCTGAGCCTCTTTAAGATTCCAGCAAAATTTGCTGATGCCATTGAAAAAATTCAAAAAATATTTCTTTGGTCAGGTGTTGAGGAAAATAAAAGAGTTCCCCTAATTGACTGGAATCTGGTCTGTAGACCTAAAAAGAACAGCAGACTTGGCTTAAGAAGAATCAGAACTGTCAATAAAATCCTCTTAGCTAAGAAAATCTGGAGAATCTTCTCTTCTTCTGGGGAGTGGATTGATATTATGGCTAGTAAATATTTAGAAAATAACTGTTCCTCCATTATAAAGATGGACCCCCACCTTCTTCCGAGAGGGTCTATATGCTGGAACAACTTAATCATTGGAAAAAAGATTGTGGAGGATGGCATTGGATGGCAAGTGAGAAATGGTAATCGTACCAGATTCTGGGAAGATAGATGGTTTTTTAAGGAACCCATTATAAAAATCAACTCCTTCAGAGAATGGGCTGAGAATTGCAAGGCTCGGTTTGGAACCTACGTGAAAGACTATAGAGTGAATGGTAATTGGGTGGACTTGGGTAGTGTCAGTTAGGCTTTGGCTCCTATCCAGACTTCACTGCTGGCTATTAGACTTAGTTTTGAGTAGTTGGATGATCGTGTGGTTTGGATTGATGATCCCTCTGACAACTTTTCTGTGTCTTCCGCCTTTGCCAGGATCACTTCTTCCTTGGATCATCCTCCTTTTTGGTCTAAAGCTTGGTTCAAACATCCAATTCCTAAAATTAATATCTTCTTCTAGATCCTTCTCCAAAATAAGGTGCTCACGATTGACAACCTGTGCAAACACAGGTTTCAAATCCTACATAGATGCTTTCTCGGTAAGATGGAGGTAGAATCTATGCATCATTTATTCCTTCATTGCTCTTTTGCTACTTAACTTTGGGAAAAATTCATCAGGTTATGGAACCTTCCTTGGGTTTTCCCTTTGTCTATTGAAGATCTCTTTTCTCAGTGGAAAGCCCCAACAAGGAACCCTTTGCTCAGGTCTTTTTGGGATTTATCCTTCCCTCATATTGCTTGGGGCCTTTGGAAAGAACGCAACAACATAATTTTTAGTGGCAAAGAAGCATCTGTGGATATTGTCTTTGATAAAATTGTCAGATCCCTGAAGGAAAACTTCAATGTCGTGGCCTAGAAGGATAGGAAGGCCATGAATGTGGAGTTTTTGAACTATGATCTAACTGTTGCTAAGGAATGGAACATCAATCCTAATTTGTCTAGTTCTATTACGAAGGCCAAAAAGGATAGAGAGGGAGTTTACTGGTCTTTTCCGCCAAATGGGTGGATCAAAGCTAACTTTGATGGCGCATCTAAAGGCAATCCGGGGGCGGCGGGCTGTGGTGGAGTTATAAGGGATTCCTATGGAAACCTCATTGGTGTGATTGCCTCACCTCTTGGCTCTCAAAATAATCATCTGGCGGAGGTTGCTGGCGCTTACCACATCATAAATTTATCCCAAAGTCTTAATATAAAAAATCTATGGCTTGAAGGAGATTCCCAAAACATAATTGACTGTCTCCGTGGCAAGTCTCCCCCCTCGTGGACCATCAATTCATGGATTGAGGAAGCCATATTGAACTTGGCCAAATTTGAAAAAGTTAAAATATCACACGCCTATAGAGAAGCAAATGCTGTTGTGGACTTTTTTGCTAATGAAGGAGTTAAAAGTAAAGAAGTGTGTACCTGGCTAAATATTAGTGATCTAAATTTTAATGTCTGTGCCCTATTAAATTATGATGAATCACATGGTAAAACTTTGTGTTATCCCTTTAATGAGGATAGGATGGATCTATCACATCACAATCATTAGATTGCATGGGACCGAGCCCAGTGGAGTAATTTTCATGAAAATTCTGCATGCTTTGTGGGTTCTTAGATTTAGCAGGGCCAATTTTAGAAAGGCTTATGTTTGGACCTACCTCACTGTGTCGGCCGAAATGGGAGGAGACAGAAAGTGAACTGAGCCGGACAGCTATGAAATACATATGAAAAATGCCAAGGTTTGGAACAAGATTAAAAGCGGAGGGTTGACTCCTTTCCTTGAGAAGCTTCATGGCTCTAACCAGGAGGCCACAGATCTCTTAGCCAAAAAATGGAATGATGGTAATTTGACTCTGTTTGGTAGGAATGTGGAACTCAGCGAAAACCTCATTGCTGATGTTACGAGATTACCCACTGATAGGAAGAAGTTCTTTAGGGACAGGGTTTTTTCTGGCGAAGCTATTATCAGATTTCCTAAAAAGGATAAGGAAAGGCTAAGTATGATCAAAATTGCCAACAGTTACTTCGATGTTAACTCCATAAAGACTATCTCGAGAAAGGTTCTTCGGGTCATCATGGAGTACATTACGGTGGATGGGCACTTCACTAAAGTCTATGGATACCACTTTGCTCTTCTCAACCATTTCTGACACAAGGTAAGGGTCTCTATCCCATATTATCTTTTCTGCTCCTTAAAGAAAAGCTTGGAGGACAACAAGAAAAACCCTAAAAGATTTCCCATTCTGCACACTGGGTTAATTAAGCTAATTGTTGAACATCTCCATGTGCCTGCTCCTGCTATCTTGGATACCAACCCTGACTCTGAGAGTTATGATACTGAGCCCAGTGACTTAGACTATTTTCCTAACTCTAGCCCAGTTAGAAAAGCCCCTAGCTTGCATGTTGGCCCTTCCAGGGATACTGGTAAAACCCACATTGAGCTTGAGCCTGACAATCCTTCCCTTAAGATCAGCCTCGTTGACAAGAATACCCAGGCCGAAAGCCTTGTTTCCTACTCCGAAGAGTCCTCTGAGTCAGAGGAGTCCGTGACCAACAAATCTGAGCGTTGTGCTGACCCTCTGTTGAACATACATATTAATGATAATTCACCTGTTAACACTAGAAAAGAGCCCTCTCTGGATTATCTCAACCTTGCCAAAACCAATTCTGAGTCCCACTCTAAACTTTTGGATTGGACTTTCTCTGAAATTAATGAGCTGAAAATCAAAAACTAGGCACTGCAAAGTAGGATCGATGAAATGGGTGCTAAGATTGCTTAGATGGAAAAGAAAGAAGCGGTTCATAGTAACATAAAGATTGACACTGAAGCTGAGAACTTAAGGAATACCATCAAAACTATAGCTGAGAAAAATAACTGTATAGCAAGACATAATGCTATAATCATTAATGTGATGACTGAGAAGCTCGATAAAGCCCAGTAGGGGTCTCTGGTGGTTGATCTGGAGGATACCGAGGATAAAAGCCAGGAGGAAGCTAGCGTTTCCAGAAGAACCAGAGCCAACCTAAAGCACAAGGCCCCCCTTACCCCGAAAATGATTCAAACTTTTAAAAAGGGGGTTAAAGATATGCAGGAGCTGGAGGCGGAGACGGAGTCTGTCCTTAGGACTCTGAATTAAGGGTTGGGGTTTTCTTTGTACTTTCTCTACTGGACCTTCTTTCTTGACCTTTCTGGTCCTTTTTGGTTGGTTGCTGCTGGTCTTCTCTTGGGCAGCTATTTTTTTTGGTGGAACTCTGGTTTCCTCTTTGTTGTTTACTAAATTTTGTGGTTTCGGGTCCCTGTAAAACCCGTTTTACCCTTTTATCAAAAACATTTATGATGTTGACTATCAAATGAAGTGAGTGTTAGCAATTTTCAGTTCAATTGGATGGGCATTTAGTGGAACATGCCAATGAGATGGATAAGGTAAAATGTCATAGTGGTTATGGATTTTAGATAGTGTCTAATTGTAGATTTTAGATTGACAAAATTAACGGTGATAGTGGAAAGCTTGGACATCTAGTAACAATGGTTAATGACAATGTTAGTGACAGGGTTAGTTTGTGCACAGCTTATGGCAGTGTTTTCAAACTTGGCCTAGTTCAAACAACAAAGAAAAAAGTGTTTGACAAAGGTAAATATTGGTTCTACATTTTTGGGGGCATGGGGCCACCAAATTAAGTTTGAAGAATTATTTTCAATCCAGTGTAAAGGAGAATTTCTAGAGCACCCAATGAATTTGACACAAGGTCTACCCCCTAGAGATCTAGAATTGTTCCATTCATGTAAGGGGAATGCATCCCCAAACATGATCAACTGATGGAACCATCAAATTTTGTCAATTTGAAGTGTCTAGGTCCTTTCAATGTGTCAACAGAGGTTAGGTCAACATACTACTAAATCTACCTCGAAGCCCATATATTCGTAAATTAAAATTTTGCAACTCAGATCTCATCTTGCAAATTCATATGGTAGAAAGGTTTTTGGTACATATGGCAATACACCTATTTAGTTTCATGCTTCTTGGATGAGTTTTGATGGGCTATTTAATGATTTTTTACTACGACTGGACTAAATTTCGTGTTCCAAAAAGTTACAAATTTAAAATTTTTGAGGGAAACCCATTTCATATTTTGGTCTAAAACCGCTTTATTTATAGTTTCATTAAAAAAAAGCAATATGATGCATTATTTTGATCCCTTTCTGATGCGGCGAACATGTTTGACAGACCCATTTACAAAGGAGGTACCTAATTTTTGATTGTTGGGCACAAACTGTTTAAAAACCCATGTTTTATTTAATTTATTATAGCCACTCGCAAAATATATTAGCTCCAAGGGTCTCCATTAGTGTGCAGTGAATTTCCACTATTTGGTCAACAAGCAAAATTAATTTTTTGCCTACTTCTAATGTTTTAAAATGATATTGGAAACATTTAAAAAAATTAAAAAATTGATTTGAGGGAATTAATATTTTAACCTTTCAAAGTGTGTCAAAAGAAAGTTTAATTCTTGCTTCCTATTGGTTGAAGCACTTCACACTCATGACAGCACAACACATCACATTTTTGGAGGAGAGGGGTAGGTTCAAACTAAAGATGCCTTGAGGAGCAATGATGAGATTTAATTGGGAAAATATAATTAAAGTTTTCATTGGTATGTGAGGTAAATATTTTAAAGTCATTTATTATGCAAGGAATGGTGCACTCACTCAACTTCCATCACACAAAAGCTTTGTTGAAGGGCGGATTTAAAACAAAATAGCGATGCATTATACTTGTGTGATGGGCTTTCCTTTGGTTAATTTTCCCATGAGGCTAGACCAAAAAAGGTCCTCTCATCATGTGAGGAGGAATTATATTTAAATCAAAAATCCTTTAATGTTGTGGTCAACACATGAGCACATTTTTAATTACACCGAAGGCATTCCCTCAACGATGTTTGCCAATTCATTTTTTACTATCCACGGCTTAAAAGAGAATGCAAGACCATCTTTACGCCGATCTTGATTGTTTATTGAGCCTTTTGTCTTATTCATGCATTTATTACACCGAAGAGAGTTGGTCAGAAATATCCGCCTTCTGCGATGGGAGTCGGTCAAAAATATCCGAGTGTAGACCGGTGCAAATTTGAAGCAGCCTCGTTTATTGTTAATACTTTGAAGTAGCAGCTCTAGGGCATCGTTGATCACAGGACACAACTTGTGTGAAGATCCCTGTGGACAAGGAGCAAATAAAGAGCATACTATGATAGAGGTCGACAGAGGTAGGAGAATATCGTTGCTCACCACATTGACAAGGAATGATAGAATCAGCCCATGGGTATTTAACCTTTCTTTCTTCTTTCTGGCTTTACATGGATTTTCCTGGTAATAGTTTAGGTTTTCTTTACTCCCACTAAAATCATGGGTTTATGCTTTAATTAGGCTAGCGGTCCAATTACAGTGGGCAGGAGCAGATAAACATCTAATCTTATATTCATTTAGAAAATTTTAACTATTCTGTAGCACCTATACAAACCTTAGGATGACCATCAATTTCTTAAGGGCATTGGGCATTGAACAATGGGTTTGTTTTGAAATGTAGAGCGAACTAGGCTGGGGCATATTTGTATGGTACACTAGATGCACCAAGTCATCTTCCCTATGGACAACGAGCAAATAATGAGCATATTTGTATAGGTAGGAGGGTACCTATACAAACCTTAGGATGACCATCTAATGTGCTTTGAAGCATTCTGTCAAATAGTTCAGGTGTCGTGTCTATGCTTCCACATTTTGGATATCCGACAATTAGGTCATTCCATGAGAAGAAATTTCTTGCAGGAATTCTGTCAAACAGTTCACGTGCCTTGTCTATGCTTACATGTTTTGCATACATGTCTGTTGGGGTAGTTGCAGCTACATCGTCTGTAAAAATCCTCTATCATTCATTGTTTGATGAATGTCCATACCCTATTCCAAAGCTAACATTTTTACATAGGCTATGAGGATTGCTGGCAGAGGCTGCGAACTCTGGCTTTACACCTACCAATCGCATTTTGTTGAAACTTTCTAAGTCCTTTTCAACAAAGACATTTTGTGCATACCCTGAAATCATAGCATTCAATGAGACCACATTTCTTTGAGGAATCTGATCAAATAGTTCACATGCCTCCTCTATGCTTCCACATCTTTGCATACATGTTTACCAGAGCATTTGCAACTGTGATATACGAAAATAATCACCATTCCATTACGTTTCGATGGATGTTTCTGCCTTTCCATGCATTTTCTGGTAATAGTTTAGGTTTTCTTTACTCCCATTAAAATCATGGGTTTTATGCTTTAATTAGGCTAGCGGTCCAATTACAGTGGGTAGGGGGAGATAAACATCTAATCTTATATCCATTCAAAAAAGTTAAATGTATTGTTGGATATTTTTCCTTCCATTAAAGTGATGATTAAGCCTCATTTAGTATTTTACAGATTCCTCATGTAGACCAGCTCCATGTTATGTATCAATCTGGGATGTTCAAGTGAAGAATCGATTGGGTTTTCCAAACTTTAACTGTTCTATAGTACCTATACAAACCTTATAATGACCATCGATTTCTTAAGAGCACTGGGCATTGAACAGTGTAAAGCGAACTAGGCTGGGGCATTCTTGTATGGTACACTCGATGCACCAAGTCATCTTTTCAAAAGCAGTCTTTCAATAAGCACGTGCATTGTATGTTCTATTTGATGTCGTAAATCATCTACCTGAAATAATTTTAACACATATGGAAATGTGCATTTCTTGAATGGTATGTTTGAAGTAGCAAACTATCCATTTGTAGGGAATTATTTAACAAATATGGAAATGAACATTCTTGTATGGTATATTTAATTCAGTTACCATTTACAAAGGTTTCATTCACCAGGCCTCTTGCTTATCCTGACAAAAAGTAATCTAAAAAGATCAAATCATAATCTGAACAGGCCTTTCTATAGTTTATCTTCCACTTCTGTAATTTGTTTGTTTAATATTCTCTCATTTTTTGCATATTGTCTTTTGACATAAATTTCATTTAAGTGACCACAGTAGCATTATAGGGACATTGGGGATTGAATTTTTACTTCGAGACATAGAAAGCAATAAAAAAAATTGCATCCTCTCTACCTAATATCTATTGCCTAATGTATAATAATAGTAGAAGTTATATGCTATGTTTAATATCTACTTGGAATAGGGTATGAACATCCATCAAAGCAAAATTTTAGTGTCCGAAATCTTTACTTTTTTTATCGTCACGGCCAGGTTTTAGGGTTCTAGAGTTAGTCACACTTAATGGAATTTTTGCAGCCCACATTGTGTACTTCATTTCAAAAATTTTGAACATATGTTTTGGTAGAAATGAAGAGTTGCCTCAAATTTTCCATGAAATTAAAAAGATTTGTATCAAATTTGTTTGAAATTAAAAGAGTTGCTACAATTTCTTTGATATTCAAGGTTTTGCTTCAAAGTTTAATGCTTCATTCGACAGAATTTTTGAAATAAGATTTAGTGGAAATGCTTTTGTATGGGAACTTTTCTAGTATTTATAACTTTTTAAGATTTTAAGACTTGTAAGTAACAAGAAGCGATGATTAGTACTATGTAGTTGGAGATTACAAAATTAACATATAATTTATAGAGCAGAAAATAAATACCAATTATTACACATCAAAGCTATAGAAGATAACTTAAAAAAAATTATATTTTAATATATATTTTTGGTTTTGATATGTTAGTTTATATTTTATAATATTATTTTGTTATGTCATGTTCGTGTCTATTTTTGGTTTTTATATGTTAGTTTATAATATTATTTTCTTATGTCATGTTCATGTCTATAGTGATGTAATGTGTGTGAACAATTTTTTTTGATGTTTTGTGTTTTTTTTTTTTAAATTTGAAAAATTTATTCATAAACTCCAAACTAGATATGACAATAGATGGTGAAGTGCCATATCCTCATTTTTCCCCTTCTCGATAAATGATAGAATGTGCTCTCTAAGAGACCTATTTCATAAACAAAGGATTATTTTTTTGCATATTTTTGTGTAGTATATGAGGTGAATTGGTAGGTCACTTAGCAAACGAATACAAGGATTTAAGCTACATTTAAATTTAATCTTCACTATAGATCTGGAAGTTTTTCTCATGTGGCTGCATGTAGTCATCAACAAATCAAACTTATAGAATGGTTTTAAAGGTATAGATTCATTTTAGCTACAAGAAACCAACATATGTGCCTTATCCAGCTTTTATAACAGTTTTCACCACCTTTTATGATTATACATAGGTGATAGATTACCTTAAATGTTATCTCTTTTACCTTGATGCCTCTATTTTCTAACCCCATCATCTTCTCAAAAAAAAAATAATTACACAAACAAGAATGCCAATAACTTATAACCCAACCTCAAATTTTGAGGGTTTTTTTTACTCTTGTTTGGATCCTTCTGAGGCGATGTGCTCATCTCAAATGAGTGATGCAAATTTAGATTTCAAAGAAAATTAATATATGAGATCAATTGGTAGGTCATTTAGGAAATGATGTTGTTTGTGCAGTTCTCAATGGAGAATTGAACAAAGGCTGGCCCGCTAGATTGCTTCACAATAAACAGATTTACCTACTATCTGGAAATGTTGCCTTCAGGTACAAGTTATTGGATTGATGTGCTTAAAGTATCAAGGTTCTATCAAATTTAACACAAGCTAATCAAGGTCATCATATGATAGTGAGTAATTTGTGATTGAAATTTAATTATGTATAAACAATTTAGATAGAATTTCTTGCAATGTCTTACAACAACACAAGTTAATGTCACTCCTAAAAATTCTTCTAAATATTAATATTGCATTGCTTTGATTCCCAGCAACCCCTGTCATGGAAAATCAAGCAAAAATCTTGCAAGCAAAGCGTTCTCGTTGTAACCATCTCGAATGATTAAGGTACCATGCAAAGAAGGATTCTTTTAATAGAGGGAGACGAGAAAACCGTCACAACCTCCATGCTGGAGCTTCCACATCCACACCTCTCTTTCCATTAACCCCTCCCCATTACAATCACCCGTAACACATATGCAACCTATATTACATCCTAACTCCCCCTCCCAAATCCAACATCCTCCACTATTTCCCGCAAACTATTACATTGCTAGGAATTCCTTCCATTCAAAGTTGGACAGCCTATCAAACATCTCAACATGCCAAGTATGCTTGGAATGATATCCAGGAATAAAAACTAGGCAATTTAATGGTAGTACTGCTTGTTCAAGGTGCATTTCAGAAAAAAATGGCAATCGCTTCTCAAAGTGGAACAACATGGACCCTGGTGAACAACCTACATGTTTGCAATGCCTTACTCAAATCGAGGAGATGCTTATAGCCCGTGTCAGCCCTGTCCTCCAAGTTACTTATGCAAGAGGAGGGCAATTAAAATACAATGGCCACACTATTTGTTTTCCTCAGGATATTACTATAATTGCAACTTATTTACCATGACATATACATGACCTTGATATACTCATAGTTAACAAAAAAAATGTTGCTTCCTAGCAGTATAACTTCTATGTTTGCAGAACACGTGTTCACGAGGCTTTACAATATAAGATCTATAATGACCCTTACTACAAAGATGTACAGTTAGATGAGGCATCTCTCTTATGTTTTCCAATTGCCTCCACTGACATCTCAGACCTTCTACATGCAACAACCTCAAAT
Source organism: Sequoiadendron giganteum (assembly GCA_007115665.2). Classification (NCBI taxonomy): domain Eukaryota; kingdom Viridiplantae; phylum Streptophyta; class Pinopsida; order Cupressales; family Cupressaceae; genus Sequoiadendron; species Sequoiadendron giganteum. Next base: position 621,227,865 of record CM021105.1, on the reverse strand, counting down.
TCAAATCCTTCTGATGTAAGTTTACTGGAAACAGATAATGCAGATGAAGAGCAATTGCAACAAAATGTGCAAGCAACAACATCGTTTGTGGCTAACCTTCCCCCTGCCCATACAGAAGTGGAAGAATTGCGACCCTTGTTGCAATTAGGTGAAGGACCCTCGACTCCTTCTATTGATTGCCATCAATTTCTTTGACACCCATCAATGAATACACCACTGATGGATTATTTGTTATGGCATTCCCCACATTGTTTCCAAAGGGCACAGCTACATTCAACCAACAAAATATGAAAGAGTTCAAGCTACATGAATATGCTCTCCACCTTCTTAGATACCATGATAATAGGTTTGGCCAACACCCACGGTTTAGATACTTCATACTTAATATTCTTATGCGCCATCGAAGCCAGTCCACAGCTTCTATTTTTGTTCAAAAACACTTGGAATGTAGCTTACCGACAACAATAATTGCCCTGCAACAAAGATTGAAGGACCTTCCCGACGACAAGCTTGTATACCAGGTTATGTGGTTTGGTTCAGTTATACATGGCACACACCCCTTTTGGAGTCACCGTAGGGGGGAGCTATCTAACATGGTTATTCAAGTTGGTTGTCCTAGTCTTTTCTTTACCCTCAGCACAGCAGATACTAAATGGCCTAACCTACACAACATCATGTCGTCTACCGCACCAAAAAATCCTTCAACTACATGTTGATGGAGGATCCAGAATATAGGGCAAAACCCACACCTCTTTGCACTTTACATGCATCATAGATTTACTGCTTTTCGTGAAGAGGTTTTGGAAAAGATTCTCTACACAACTGACTACTGGTACAGGTAAACATATTTCACATCTTTTTTAAAAAATATTTTCCATAAACCAATTGCTTACTAAGATCTCCACTCTCTAGGTATGAATGGCAACACCGAGGATCTGCACATGTCCATGGCTTTGTTTGGCTCAAAGAAGCACCTGATATTGCTAAACTACAATGGAATAATCTTGCATCAGTACAAACTACACTCAACTACATTGACAAATATGTCTCTGCATGGAACCCATGACCCCATCCAATTTCAAATGAAAGGGTTCAAAAGTCTACCTTTGACAACCCCTGCTTATTGGACACAAGAATGATTATGTTGTCCAACCCTTCACATGACTACAATGAACTACTCAACTGCGTTCAATGCCATACACATTGTACATTGAACACATGCTTGCAAAAAAAAGGAACCACCATTGAATGCCATTACAAAGCCCCTTGGCCTATCCAAGATACCTCAACCCTTTCAATTGAGAGTGGCTTGCCAAAGCACACCCTTGCTCGCAATGATAACCATTTGAATCTTCACAACCCCACAATCCTCTCTATTTGGAGAGCAAATGTAGATTTCCAACCCGTTCTCTCAATAGATGCAGTGCTCAAATATATAGCAAAGTATGCAACAAAAGCAGAAAGCAAATCCGAAACATATCATGCAATGCTTTCTCGTATTTCAACTAGCTTAGATCCTGACAAGCCAACACCTATAGCTTTTAGAAAAATTCTTGTTGACAACCTTGTTGACTGTGATATAAGTGCCCAAGAAAGTTGCCACCTTTTATTGAAATTACCTCTTTGCTTGTCCAGCAGGACGTTCGTTTCTTTAAATGTAAACCAAAAACACTATCAACGCATTCCACTCTCACCCACATCCACATCCACAAACACATACTACATTGATGCATACATGGCTGGTCTTGCTTGTAAGGAGACATTGGCCCTCATTGATGTCACACAAAAATGGAGCTTCAAAGCAACTCGTAAAATGAACCAATGGAAGGAGCGTGCCAAAAATGCAATTGTTCGAGTATCCCCACGCTTCACAAGCATTCCTGCAAGGGATGACCCACAATTTCATGACTTTTGTTGGAGTGAATTGCTTCTCTACAAACCAATTCGTAACATTGCATATGACTGTGGATCATCCACCGTTGAAATTATTGCTAACTACAAGAGGCTGGCATGCAGTTACCATACATGGCATGTGCGCTGCACTACACCAGAAACATTCGCCAATCTAGAATCGGGCACTCCTTCGGACAACGAGGAACAACCACATCAATGCAACCAATCTGAATGGCAAGTTTTGTCAAGTGTACACCCAGGCCATCCAATCCAGCTTGTTGAAATTGACATGTTGGGTGACCATGAAATAGACCTTAATCATGATTGGGAGACTCCTTCCATAAATCCACTACATCATAGCATGGCTACTAGCTTTGTAGACTCTAACTGCACAACATTTCAAGTCCCCCATGCACTCAATGTAAACACCACGCATGCCCTTTCATCCGAACAACAAAAAAAATTGGATTTAGTGTTGTCGCACCTATCCTCCAACACTTACCAACCACCACTTAAAATAATTGTTCAAGGAACAGCAGGCACTAGAAAGTCACACCTAATCAAAGAAATCAGGTCTGCACTCAATGGTTTAGCTCCAAATGGTCACACTCCCCTCCTACTTCTTGCACCTATAGGTGTTGCAACTTTCAACATTGGAGCAACAACAATACATTCTGCACTTCGTATACCCATCAAAGAGATGGCTCCCTTGCAAGGCCAGACACTAGCAAACTTCCAAGAAAAAATGTCTTGTGTTCGCTACATTTTGATAGACGAAATGAGCTTCGTCGGTCCAAAGCTGGTAGAATGTATTGACATTCGCTTGCGTGAAGCCTTCCCTTCACCTAACCAAACATCATTTGGAGGCCGTTCCATCCTACTCTTCGGAGACTTGGGCCAACTTCCGCCTGTCAAAGAAATTCCTATGTACTCTTCTTCTTCCTATGGTGGGACACTATGGCATAGCTTCGAAATAGTGATTACACTTACCAAAATGTTCCGTCAGAGCGGTCAGGATCCCACTCAAATTCTATTTCATCAAATCTTGTGCAATTTAAGGAAAGCTCAACCTACAATTGCAGATTGGCAACTGCTAATGTCACGTTCAAACTTAGCTCTAACGTCCATAGAACAAAGTCCTTTCTTATCATCCATACATCTTTTTGCAACCAACGATATGGTGTCGCTCCATAATAAGCGCATGTAGTTGTCTTTGGCACAACCAATTGCCCTATCCATTGCAGAGCAAACAAGGAGCTCATCACACTTAATTCCAGACAATGAACAACTCCAACCTAAGATTCTATTATGCATCAACCAAAAGGTTATGCTAAGTTGTAATTTATGGACTGATACAGGCCTCATCAATGGTGCTTTTGGACAAGTCAAACACATTATCTACAAACAAGGTGAAAAACTACCACAAATCCCTTTGTTTGTTGTTGTTCATTTCAAGCATTACATAGGGCCTGCTTGGGATCCAAACAATCCAAAAGATGTCCCTATTACTCCTTTGAGCCGTGGTGGCCAGCGGTAAATTCCACTAAAAATGGCATGGGCCTTAACAATCCACAAATCACAAGGCCTTACACTTGAAAGGGCCACCATTGACATTGGCAACATTGACCGGCAAGGGTTAACATTCACAACAATTTCTAGAGTCACTCATCTTGGGGGTCTTCGTATCCACCCTTCATTCACATTCCATAGATACACATGCATGCAACATAGCCCTTATGTTGCACGAAGGATTAAAGAGGAGGCTCGACTGTCAACACTATCAACTTCAATATAGGTTGGTCATATAATTCTTTACTCCTTTGGCTTGCAAAATCTACATTGTTGCCACATACACAATTGTTCCTACATCATGTGTTCAATCTCTTACTCACTTTCAACGTTGACTTTTTAGGCTTGCCTCCTTCAGCGATTCACCCTCTCAAAAAGGTTTGCTACAACCTTTAAGCTTCCTTTTCCAATGTTGCATTGCTTGCATATTTGATCATCACTACCTTGATCCATATTCATAGCAACATAGGGCTCTGTACACACAGGTCAAATGCAAACCAGCCGCTCTTAAAATTTCAGCTTCTAATTCTGAAGCTATTGTTTCTCCTTCACCTCTACACTGCAAAATATGGTTCAAATCGGTAAATCCTTCTCCCTTCTTTTAAATTCTTGATTACTCTCCATTCCTCTATAATTTATAGATAATTGCATCTTCCTTTCAAATTTATTGTATTTTCGTATCATAGTTTATTTATCATTTTCTTTCTATACTCTCATCATGCCTATCATCCCCATTTGTGTGCAGAGAGGGAGGATAATTTCATATGTAAATGCTGAAAAATACATATCTTCATTATACTTAATTTAGAAGATACATGTGTAGCATTTGTTGCTTGAAAGTTGCTCTTTTACAAAACTATTTATTCTGCTCAATTTCAGCTCACCTACACTTGATTAGGAGTCTCCTTTCAAGACTACCATAAAGATTTTTCCTGCAAACTCTACCCAAATTTATCTTTGGCATCATCGACAACTCAACACAATGTGTGTTGAATCTTAAGGTAACTCACTTGCCATTATTTCAGTCAATTTTTTTATGAGAATCTATACACGGCCATATCCCTTTTCTTGTGTTTTATTTTATTATAATAGTTATGTTAAATGATTATGGTTTTATCTTTGGATTTTTCAATATATAATCCAACTGTAATAGCTACTGTTACAACTTTCCTAAATGAGGAAAGCTGGTTTTATTTAAATGAATAGTTATGTTAAATGAGGATGGTTTTATCTGTGGCTTTTTCAATATATAATCCGTCTTTAATACCTGCTGTTACAGCTTTACTATTGAATGTATAGTAGATGTAAATGCAATGGTAGCCAGAGCCTTCCTGGTAACTCAACTTGAGGTAACTTGGCATTAATTTTGTGAAATATTTTAAGGAAGTCTCTACACAGCCACTTCAGTTTTGTTGTGTTTTATTTCATTATTACAGTTTTGTTCTTATCTGCTAAATAAAGGCATTAATTTTTGTTCATTTAGCACCATAAATTTTTCACTAACTTTCTTTTCCTTCTTCTTCAGGCTATTTGGCTGATGGTGCAAATCCAATGGTTGCCAGATCTACTTTCATAGTGCATACAGTACAAATCAAATCATCTTCATATGTTCAGATTTTTCTGGTAATAGTTTAGTTTTTCTTTACTCCTATTAAAATCATGGGTTTATGCTTTAATTAGGGTAGCAAAAATACCAATTATACTGGTTCTTGTACTCTAAAGACAAAATGTCAAAAGCAAAGGAATTGGCATGAAACAAACCAAATATTATTTATTCTTCAATGTATAGCAGATGCTGGTACGAAAGAAGCAGTAATGAAAAATAGCTGTGCTACTTTTAGATAACACTTATAGTTCACAATCATGTTTTGTTAATTTAAATGAACACTTCACATTTTATGATTTCTATCCTTCAAATAGAATACCATAAATTAATATATATTAATCTCCATATATCTTCGACGTACCCATTGCACACGAAGGTGCGATTACTAGTTACTCTTGAAGTCTCCAAAATTTCTTGCATTATGTTTTAGCACTATATTTTCAGTGGACAGTGTTTTAAATGACTGCATTTTCAAGGTTTCTTCTACTACTCATGTACTTCATTTCCATTGCATGAATTGTAACTAGTGCATATTTGTGATAAAATAAGTGAAAGAAAATGTGATAGCTTATATGTATGTGTTTCCCTTCATTTGTAAATAGTATTGTCATCAAATTTCATAGGCCCAACACACTTTCTAATGGGTAGAACATGTGAAAATAGTGATGTATTGATGCAATGTAATGCAATGGAATTTCTATTGGTCCATTTCCAACATGTGAAGTATTAAGAAATCTCTTGAAGGGTTTTTGTTTGTGCATGCTCTTTGAAAGGCGAGAGAAAAAAAATGCAACAACATTGTTTGGTCTTCATCCTCTTTTATTTCTATAGTATTTTATTTATGTGACCTACAATAAAATTCTCTCACATAGCCATCAAAGTGGGGTGAAGTTTGAGGCTGTAAATTATTGTTTTTTGCTATTCCAAGCATCTGAAATTCTTTAGTTTCTCCTCCACACCCAAGTATATCTACTGGTGTTTATTTTTGAGAATTTTAGAACAATGAATCATGCCATGAAAGACTGCAAATAATTTTTGTGTCCTCTAAACTTGTTGGCACCATTCTACATGAGGAAATATGAGAAATTTAAAAAATGCTTTGGAAAATTGTCATGGTGAGATGAAAGATTTGAAATGAGTTTTAAACATATTGGAAATGAAAATAAAAGTGAAAAAAAGAGTTGTTAGATTGGTAATTACAGGTGAAAGTGAGTCAATTGCAGGAAAAATGCACAAGCAAAAGGATTGCAAACTGATTGTTTGACAAAATATCAAATTGTTTGTAGTATGAAATAAAATCTCCAAATCTCTAAGGTCCAGTAGAATACATGCAAAAAAAAGCACACAATATGAAGGTCTAATATCTTCTTCACTAATGGTAACCACATTAGATGTATAAGAGATCTTAGCAAACCTAATACAAATAAGTGCAAAGAATAAGGGCCAATAAGGTGGTAGAAAGGAAGAAAATTTAAAATTACAAGGAAGAGGAGAAGATTAGGAGGTCCAAGAGGTATAAAAGACTTTGCAAAATAAGAAAAAAAAGGATCATATAGTTCAAATTAAATAATTAGAGGCAACAAACCAACCACAACCACTAATCAAAGTTATGATGGCTACAAATTCCATAATTTATCATGGTATTCTTTCGCAAGTATTGTATATGTATGAAGATGCAAGCAATAATAACAAGGATAGGATAATATAGAGCCTAATATTATATAAGTAAATTTGATAAAAGTTTAGAGAAAGTGATCAAGGACTTCCCACAACTCAATAACCATAATCTTTGAGAAAAGGAAAAAATCCCTCAAAGAGGAGAAGATAATAAGGGAGAAATCTATTACAGAGGTAGGGTATGACCTTATTGAAAATCAAAAGGATAAACTTACAAGAACTCCACAAAAACCAAAGAGTAGATACCTTAATGGTGGAAAACAAGAGGATATTGTTAAGTTGCATGAGAAAATAATAGAAATCAGAAAGACAATCCTATATTCCACCCTAGAAAAAGAAAAATAAAATATGATGTAGAATAATACAACCCTCATTCACATACTCACAAAAATTTGAAAACGAAAATTAGAAATTATTTAAATCAACAACAAAACTTTGCAAGTAAGGTGTCATGTTTCTCATTCAAAAACTCATTTATTGATATAAAAACAAAGCATAACTAAAGTACATTATTTTTCAGACACATAGGCTAATGAAAAATCAGAACAAAATTGAAATAAATCTATTGAATAACAAAAAAAATCAAATATAGAATGGTCTTCTACAAGCTATCCTATTTCACCTGACACTAGTTCCTTCAACCTATATTCGTCATTAGAAATCATCATTGGAAACAAACCATGAAATTATCACTCTTCTTGATGTTGTAGCACACCTCAAAACCTACAATAAAAATATCTTCATGGTCTCTTTCAACCTTCTTTTAGTTGAATCTCTCAAGCTCCCTTCACATAGACTTCACTAGCTCACTATCTTCCAAAATGTCGAGCTCCCTAGCTCCCAAAAACATGGGCTTCTATGCAAATAGAAATCTACAACAATGGATTCTTCAAGTCCTCTCTTCAATTTTGAAACATCTCCCCATCTCAACCTACAAAAAAAATAATGCCATCTTCTAAAATGACAAGGCTTGAATATATAGATTTGCCAATTAGAAAAACCACTATGGTTTTCCAAAACCACAAGAAAAACACCTCCTTGGAAAATCCACACCCCATTTGAAGAAAGAATCATAAATTAATTAAATTACTCAATGCTCACATGACCTTCACAAGATCACCTTAACCATGGCCAATAAAATTTGGTCAACTATGACACCTGCATTGATTCTCGACAAATCTAACAACTCCAAATACAGACATGCAACAACATGCAAAGCTAGTGGGCCCAACATGTAAATGCATACAAAGCATGCATGAACATGAAAGAGCATGCATGTACCAAGTGCCCCCCACCTAGAAATGCGATGCCCAAATGAAATATTCCCCCATTTATGCCTTTGAAACATTTACCAAAGCATAATTCCTTCAAAATTACATTTACAATTTTACCACAAGGAAGATTACAAAGTCACAAATTAAAAATATTTATTCATAACCCCTAAGCACTTATTGAAAATTAAAAATTAAAATAAAATTATTTTTGGATGATGCAAGATTGCTCGTACACCCTGGATGCTCCTACATCAGACACCGAGGGTAGGAATTTTTTTATGAATATGGATTCAAAAAATGAAGTTGAGTGGTAGTATCACCCTTTCATATTGCAAACAATCCTCAACAAATTCCACCATTGAATTTGGTACCTGCAATTGATTCTTCTTTCTCCTCTTTCAACACTTAGCTCGAACAAGAATACAATTTATTCTATCATTTCAATTTGGTACCTATTATTTTCATTTTAATCACTCACTTTTGTATGCTTTGCATTTTAGTTAAATAGAATACAATTTATTCTATCATTCCAAATTTCCTATTAATTATTTCCTTTCAATCATTTGCATTCTTAGATGGATTCACAACCAAATCCTATAAATTAATGTACCCCAATTTTTTAGTGATGATTCAATTCAAAATAATTACTAAAATAAAAATCAATAACAAAATAAAAGCTAATTAATTCTATTTATTATTTACTTCCATGCAATTATTTTAAAAATAATTATCACAGCTATTATTGTCCCAACTATTATTCTTAAATTATTTATTGATCAATATTAATTAATTAATTTACATATGTTATCCTCACTTGCAATATTAGTTAAATATATAAACCATAATTAATGTATATAGACATATCAACTTTTTAGTAAATAAATTTTTTCACTTGAATTCTAATGTTAAAATAAACTTATTTTTACATAAGTAATACCCTCACTTTGACTTTTTAAGAATAATCATATCACTTTCAAATAGTATCTTAAGAAAAATATTATTCCTATCACTTGACATCATAAAACTGGAAAATCAACATTTGTTTAAATACTATTCTCTTATTGCAATTTTACAGCTAAAAGGATTAAATTTAATGTTATACTTAAATATTATTATGTTATTACAATTTTATAGATAAATGAATTAGATTTAATATTATGTTTAAATATCATTCTGTTATTGTAATTTTACAGCTTAAAAGATTAGATTTAATATTATGTTCACATATTATTTTGTTATTGCAATTTTACAGCTAAAAGAATTAGATTTAATACTATCTTAATTATTATTCTATTATTACAATTTTACAATTAAAAAGATTAGATTTAATATTATGCTTAAATATTATTCTGTTATTGTAATTTTACAACTAAAAAAATTAGATGTAATATTATTCTGTTATTACAATTTTACAATTAAAAAAATTAAATATTGTTCTGTTATTGTAATTTTATAGCTAAAAGGATTAAATTTAATATTTATATTATGCTTGGCCTAAAAAGATTAATAAAGTCAAATTTACAACTGAAAAGATTCAAATAATAAAAAAGTATTTCATTGTGTAGAGGAGGAATGTTTTAAGTCTCACGGAAAGTATTGTCCTTCATCTGTGAAGAGTAGTGTATAAGTAGAACGATATTGATTTACTGTTAGATAATTTGTGTCATCTTATCCATATTTGGCTTCTTCATTTATCTCTGGTAATGGCAAGAATTCCATGTAACTGGGATGCACATATCGAAGAATATTATCAAGAGGCTAAGAAAGTAGTTGGTGTATGAGTGTACCCAAGGCTTTGATGAGTGCCAAGGAAGAAGCTTACACTCCTCAAATGGTGTCGCTGGGTCTTTACCACCGAAGCCTCCAGGAGCCAACTGAGAAACATGATCATTCTCAGATGGAACTTTACAAGCTTAAGGAGGTTGCTCACAGAGACGTTGAGACCATCAGAGTCTTGTTTAACAAAATAGCTTAGACTCATGCAGAGTTTGAGAAGTTTTATAGTCAAGAGATAGAGGTGGACACTCCAAGGTTTTTTTGGATGATGATGACAGAACCTTGTTCCTTTTCCATTTTCTCTCCACGTTCAACACTGATATTAGCGTGCCTACACCTGTAACTTTAAGGTGTGATATTATGAAGCTGGAGAACCAGATTCCTATTTTCCTTGTCAAACAAGTGGAAAATGCTCTGGAGCCAAGCACAAGGCTTGAATCTAACAAGGTTGAAAATGCCTCGGGTAAGCAAACACTTGAATCTCAAATATATCATCTATGTTGTTTCCAGGAAGGTGATTCAAATATGAAGATAGAGAAAGAAAAGCATTTGTTAGGCTATATGCACAAATGTATCTCCTCCGTACTCCAAGTTGAGGAAAAGCTCCCAGATCCCGAGCTGAGTTGGTGTAAGAAGGTTTCGGCTACGATGGGAAGCATGGCTGAGCGAGTGGGTAGTCATTTCAACAAGCATCTGGACAAAGCTGACATTAAAGATTTTCTCCCCAAATACAATGCAAGGGAGCTGGTCAAAGGTGGGATTAAGTTCAAACAGATTACAGATCGAGGGATAAGTGCAAGAAGTTGAGTCCACGAAATGTGGAAATTTTTGTCTTAGCCAAAAACACAAAATCGGCATTGCAAAAAAGAGATCTCATTTTCTATAAATGGGATCCCATTTTTTAATAAACGGGATCCCGTATAGCTTCAGGATCCCGAACCTAAAATCAAAAAATGGAATCCCGTATTTTAAAAAATGGGATATCGTATTTTAAAAAATGGGATCTCGTCTAAAACTAGATCCCATTTTGAAAAGTTTCCGTTTTTGGAAGCTATCCATTTTGGTTTTTTTGGGCTAGTCCCATGTGACATTCGGGGTGTGCCTTCTTACCACCCGCCCTTTTTTTGTGAATTTGTAATTTTATCTTTATTAATATAAATATCTGGAAAATTCATCAAAAAAAAAGGGGATCTCGTTTTAAAAACTTTTCAAAAATGAAAATTTTTCAAAAATGGACAATTTTAAAATGGACAATTTTCAAAATAGGATCCCATTTTGTAAAGTGAGATCTTGTTTTGTAAAAGCATAAAAAAAGAATTTTTAATAAATTTTTAAAATTTGAAATTGGTTTTGCTTTGTGCTCGGGTTTTTGTTTCAGATTTTGGCTCGGGAAAAAATTGGGAGTCTGAAATTAGGCCTTCAACCTGATTTGACCTACAAATTGAAGGTTCTAACAATGTTAGAGAAAAATACCGAGTTTGGATATATGGCTAACAAATCTTTTTGTAGAATTTTTTGACTAAATTAAAACCCATTTTAGATGAGACAATGTAGATTACAAATATGTAAATTTTAGATGAAACTGGTCCATAAACTTTAAATATCAAAGTTTTTTACTATTTTAATAAATTTTGATGGACATAACATTTTGACGAACAAATTGCACAAGGACAAACTTCAGACAATTCATTTTAATTTAAAAAAAAATAAAAAAATTATAAGTTTAGGTCATCTTATGCGTGTCGTACACGACAATTTTTTAAAATGACAAATATGCCTAATAAAAAATTAACAAAAAAAATTTTCAATAAATAATTACAAAAAAATATCTAAGACAAGCTTCAGTGAGCCACAAATCTTTTCCCAAAAGGATTTTAAAAAATACGATAATTTAGGTCAAAATATGGATATCGTACATGTGCATGGTATGGTAAAAAAAAATGACTTTTAAATAGTGGTTTTTAGAAACGTCTATTGAAACTCAATTTGTATAATCTGGGTATTGAAATAAATTACATATTTGGAAACTAGATTTCGAGTACTACATTTTATGATTAATAACGTTTCCGAAGTTTTCATCTTTAAGTGCTTCAAATTTTAAGATCAATGTGTCAAATTCTGAAAATCAGGAAAAATACTTCTACTTTTTGACCAAAAGATGGACTCAACTTCTTGCCAACACCCTGAGGTAAGATCAAATTTTGCAGGATATCTGAGATGCTTTATCTTCCTCATATAACTATTTCGGATACCTACACTGAAGTTTTGTTGAGAAATTTTCTTGCATTGGAGTTCAAGGAGGCGAGTGGAGAGAAACGCGTGACGCACTACGTGGAATTGATGGATTGCCTCATCGATGAACCTAAAGATGTGACCTTGCTGCGAGAAATTCATGTCATTGAACGAAACAACATGATCATCACCGACGAATATGTGGCGCAGATGTGGGACGACCTGTCTCAGCCTTTCTTTCTTGCAGATTTTGTGGAGTCATGGGGATTTGAAAGCCCAAATCAAAGAAGCGTTGTTCAAGAAATTTTACCAAAGAAACCTTACCAGATGGATGCAGGAATTCCATACAGAGTATTTGTCAAGTCCATGGAAATTCACGGCGTTACTGATTGGGATATTTGTGCTGGTGTTGACTGTAGTGCATACATATTGCTCTGTGGAAGCATGTGGGGGAGAGCATCATCCAACTGGTGGTGACTGCAAACATTTCAGCCCATTTGGATAGTTCAGAGTGATGGAATCAAATCGTATTATGTGCCACCAAAGATACTTAAGTTGTAGTTTTGGGGATTATAACCCGTTAGAAAGCATTTATGTGTTTTTGGTCATAGGTTTAATGAAGAGTGAGATGATTGTGCGTATAAACAAGAATGTTCACCCCCTAGCTCTCCACAATGGTTGGAGAAGCTATGCTTACAAAAATATCTGCCTGTGTTATTTATGGAGGAATTCCATATAATTTTTGTTTTTTTGGTTGTCCTAAGTGTGTGAAATTAAGGTTCTTGTGCATTATAGAGGATATGTGATTTTTATTTAAGAAGAGGGATTTGATCTATGAATATCATGTGGGAAAATATATAAGGAAAGGAAGAAACAAATATTTTTTACGACATCTATTTATAGGGTTTCATATATAGGACTAGTGTCTCGTTTGACAATGATAAGAAGAAAAATATATATTTTACATTCATTTTATTCATAATTTATGTCACAAGTCATCACAAAAAAACAAATTGCCAATCATACAATAGAACATAGATGCTAAAGAGGATTTTCTTAATTTTTTATGGGTATTATGAGACATATGAACAATTGTATAATTTCTAGTTTCTTGTAATTTATGTTATGCACAAGTACTAATTTATTTTCTTGATATAAACATGCAAAGGAAGTCAATAGTGAGTACATATTCACATCATATATTTTTTCTTAAATTTTATAATAAAATTTTCTATTATCTAGGAATAATGTAAATGTATTATAGTAAAAAATATTTTTAGTGCATTTTTATTTTTATTATCTTTTCATTCAAGGTTTTTCAATTGAATTTGGGTATGAGAGTGGTGGAAATAAAATGTATAATTTAACATATGAGAGGTATGAATAACTAGAGATATACAAAAGTTATTACAAAAATAGGTACCTAAGATGTAAGGTAAAAAAATAAATATTTAATAAAAATTATGTATTATGTGGTATAATAGAACTAATAAATAGGTAGAAATAAAAATTAAGGTTGTTAAATTTAAATATTCATGATTAAAGATTATAAAGGCTAACCATAATAAGTGAATTCCTTAGGTTGTGTCTAATAATTGTATGCAACTTGATCTTCTACTTTTGGGATGTCATTTTCAACCAAATATAGTAAATCTTTAGAACATGAAAGAGTCTTTAACTTCATACTCCAATAATCATAGTTTTCCCTCTTAAAGTAAGATATATGAGGTTGACTAGTTTACAGTTGTTGTTAGCCATTCATTATATATATATATATAATGTGAATTTCTTTTATGGATTCTTAATTTTTCTTATATTATCTTTGTTATGATACTATTCAATGGAAAGATCTCTTTAAAATAGACTTTTTTTCTTAATTTGTAGAATACCAAATAAAAAATTAAATATTTTTGTAGAATATAATATCAATATAATTAATTTTTTGTACAAACATAAAATTTGCACACACTAAAATATAATTTATTTGTTTGACAACATACAAGATACATTAATACTCTCTATTTCTTTCATTCTCTGTATTGAAATATATAACAATTAATAGAATACTCCAATGCTTTTAAATAACACTTATTGCATGTCATACATAAATGCAAAACTATTAGTACATAATTGAGAAAAAATGAATGAATTGATATAAAATTTAGACATTATTATTTCATTCGAGAAATCTATAAGAAATGCTAACAAATAAATAATTAAAAATAAATGAATCAAGTTTATGAATCTCCCTAAAATAAAATTTAGCGAACCTTTCACTTTCTTATTAAGGAATTTAAATTTTTTTTCTATCATTATAAAATGAATTAATATTCAATTTTAACGATGTATTTATTAACTATTTATCTTTAGTATAAAGTAAAAAGTAGCTTATTTATCTTAATATATTAAGATATATATATTTTATACGCCGAGAGATATCATTATCTCGATGTATTTTTCTTTTTTTCTTTCTTGAATTTAAAAAATACACCTTGATAATGATATCTCTCGGTGTATAAAATATATATATCTTAATATATTAAGATAGATAAGCTAGTAGTAGCCGGGACATGCGTAACACATTGAATACATTAATAGTTTTAGGGTTATGATTAGATTTAGCATTTAGTTTTGGATTTATATCATGGTTAGGGTTAGGATTAGGGTTAGGGTTTGGCTTAGATTTATTATTATGATTAGGGTTATGGTTTGGCTTAGATTTATTATTATGATTAGGGTTACAGTTTAGTGTTCAGGTTGTGTTTATGGTCATAGTTAGTGTGAGAGTTATGTTAGGGTTAGGGGTGAAATTATGGTTAGGGTTAGGGTTTGGATTATAATTATAACAGGTTTCAGGTTATGAATAAGGCTTTGGTTAGTGTTAAGGGTAGGGCTGGAATTACTATTAAGGTTTGGCTTGGAATTATAATTAGGGGTAGGGTAAGGATTTATATTTGGTCAAGGATATGGTTTGGGTTAGGGTTAGGGTCAAGATTAGGATGAAGGTTAAGATTAGAATTAGGGTTAGGATTTGGTTTACAATTATGATTATGGTGAGGGTTAGGTTTAGACTTATGATTAAGCTTATAGTTAGCGTTAAAGTTTAGTGTTAAGATTTAATGTTATACATTGAATAAATTAATATAATTAGGGTTATGATTAGGATTAAAATTTAGGGTTCACTGTTAGGGTTAGCATTAGGGTTAAAGTTTATATCATGGTCAGGGCTAGCATTATATTTAGGGTTAACCATTTAAGATTAGGGTTTAGCATTTAGGTTTATGATTATGGTTAGGGTTAGGTTTTAGGCTTATGGTTAGGGTTAAGTTACAGTTAGGGTTTAGCGTTAAGGTAAGTGTTAGCATTAGATTTACGGTTAGGGTTAGAATTTTTATCTATGGTTAGGATTATGTTTAGGGTTTAAATTAATGTTCAAGTTAGGGTAAGAATTATGGTTGGGGTGAGGAAATGGGTAGGATTGGGATTATTATTATGATTATGGTAAAATGATAGAATAATAGTTATGGTAGGTTTAAGTTCAAGATTAGGATCAGGGTTTACTTTATGGTTAGGATTATGCTTTGAATTAGGGTTTGGGTTATAGACACACACACACACATCTGTGACACATTTAGTATTTCATATATTTGTGACACATTCATGAAAATTAATTTTTCACATACATTTGCCTCACATCCACTTCAAGAAATTATTTAATGCTACACATTTTAGAACAAAATATGTTACAAAAAGTTAAAATTTATATTTATGGATGTCTTATCTACTACTACACATCACTTCAATATTTTCTAAAAAATATTTCTCTTATATTATTAAATAAGTTAAACCAAATTGGTAAAATTTCTAAAATGTGTAAAATGTTTGTCAAAAATTACATTTTTAATCCTAAATTTATTTCTATCTCTAACAAAAACCCTAAACCTAATCCTAACCCTCTCTAGCCCTAGCCCTAACCCTAACCCTAATCTTAATTCTATCTCTAATCTTAACCCCAAATTTAACCCTAACCCTAACCCTAACCCTAATTCTATCTCTAACCCTTATCCTAACCCTAACCTGAACCCTGATCCTAACCCTATTTCTAACCCTAACCCTAACCTTAATATTAACCCTAATCCTAATTCTATCTCTAGCCATAACCCTAATCCCAATCCTAACCCTAGCCCTAATTAATTTAATGTTGGATCCATCATAACCTAACCCTAACCTTAACCTTAATTAAACTATCTTAAGTGTATTTGAACACTAACCCTAATTGTGCCATAACCCTAACTCTAATTGAACTCTAGCCCTAACTTTGAAAGAAATTTCTCCCCTCACAAAACCCTTAATCTTAATCCTAATTTTATCTCTAACCCTAACCCTAACCCTAAATTTGACCCTATCTCTAACATAACCCCAACCAATCCTAATCCCAACCCTAATTCTATCTTTAATTGTAACCTAACCCTAATCTTCACTCTATCTCTAACCAAAACCAAAACCCTAAACCTAATCATAATAAAAACCTCAACCCTAAACCTAATTCTATCTCTTAAACCCTAATCTTTACCCTATCTCTAACCATCACCCTAATCATAACCCTTTTTGGTAATCCTAACCACAACCCTAATCCTAATTTTATCTTTGCCTAATCCTAACCCTAATATTAGCACTAACTTGTACCCTAATCCTAATTCTATTTCTAACCTTGATCCTAATTCTATCTCTAACCCTATCTATAACCCTAACCCTAAGCATAATCATTCTTTCTCTAACCCTAACACTAACCCTAATCCTAACCCTATTTATAACCCTGACTCTAAGCCTAATCATAATCATAATCCTAACATAAACACCAACCCTAATCCTAATCATAATTCTATCTCTAACCCTAACCCTAACTCTAACCCTAACACTAATTGTAACACTAATCCTAATTCTATTTCTAACCCTAATTGTAACCCTAACCTTAACCCTAATCCTTACACTATCTCCAAGCCTAACCCTAACCCTAACCCTTACCATAATCTAAACACAAACCACAACCCTAATCCTAATTCTATTGCTATCACTAACCTGAACCCGAACCGTAATCCTAACCCTAAGCTTAATACTAACCCTAATCCTAATTCTATCTCTAAACCTAACCCTAATTAATTTAATGTTGACTCCATCATAGCCCTAATTCTAACCTTAACCCTAATTAAACCATCTTAAGTCTATTTGAATGCTAACCCTATTATGCCATAACCCTAACTCTAATTGAACTCTAGCCCTAACTTTGAAAGACATTGCTCCCCTCACACAAACCTCAATCCTAATCCTAATTATATCTCTAACCCTAACCCTAATGTTGGTCATATCTCTAACCTAAACACAACTAATCCTAATCCTAACCCTAACCCTAATTCTATCTCTCATTGTAACCTAACCCTAATCTTCACTCTATCTCTAGCTAAAACACTAACCCTAAACCTAATTAGAAAAAAATCCTCATCCCTAAACCTAATTCTATCTCTAACCCTAACCTTTACCCTAATCTTTATCCTATCTCTAATCATCACCCTAATCGTAACCCTATTTGTAATGCTAACCCCAACCCTAATCCTAATTTTATCTTTATGCCTAACATTAACCCTAATATTATAACTAATCCGAACCCTAATTCTAATTTTGTTTCTAACCTTGATCCTAATTATATCTCTAACCCTAACACTAACCCTAATCCTAAACCTATCTCTAACCCTAACCCTAACCCTAATCATAATTATAATCCTAACATAAACCCCAACCCCAATCCTAATCTTAATTCTATCTCTAACCCTAACGCTAACCCTAATCCTAACCCTAATCCTTACACTCTCTAATCCTTGCACTAACTCTAGCCCTAACCCTAATTTGAACACAAACCACAACCATAATCCTAATTCTATTTCTATCGCTAACCCAAACCCGAACCCCAATCCTAACCCTAACCCTAACCCTAACCCTAATACTAACCCTAATCCTATCTCTAACCTTAATCCTAATCCTATCTCTAACCCTAACCCTAATCTTAATTATATCCCTAACCCTAACCCTAATCTTGACCCTAACTCTAACCATAATCCTCACACTAATCCTAATGCTAACCCAATTGTAATCCTTATTATATCGCTAGTCATAACCCTAACCCAAATCCTAACTCTAATTAATCTAATGTTGGCTCCATCATAACCCCAACCTTAACCTTGAACCTAATTAAACTATCTTAAGTCTATTTAAACCCTAACCCTAATTGTTCCATAACCCTAACTCTAATTGAACTCTAGCCCTAACTTTGAACAACATTGCTTGCCTCACCCTAAGTGAGAGAAGATTGCTTTCTATCCATTTCTTTTCTTTTCAAATTTTCTTATTTTCTTTCTCATTGTTATTTTTATGGTCTTATTGTATCCTTCACTTTAATTGAAGTTGAAGTTAATTTATTGTGAACCAAATTTGATGTTTGTAGTGCCATTTTGAATGAGATAATCAATAGCATACACTACAAGAGCTCAAATTCTAAAACATGTAAGATGCATATTCATTGTAAGGATTTTGGAGTGCATCCTAAAAGACCTCTATATAAAAGCAACTTTTCTATTTTATTTTTCTTTTTTACATGCAAATCATTTCATATTCTAAAATTAAAATAACCTCTAATTTCAAGAAAATCATAAAATATTCTGGAATACAAAATCTTTTGATTTCTATCTTTTTAAAGATTGGCAAGGGAAATAAATCTCAATTTTTATATTTTTTTAGTTCAAATAATCATAATATTTTTTTTTATGAATTTTCCAGCTATCTATATTAAAAGAGATAAAGTTACAAAATTCACAAAAAAGGGTTGGGTGGTAGGAAAGCACACCCCAAAAGTCACATGGGCCCAGCCCAACAAAAATTAACTAAAGTCACATGGGCCTAGCCCAGAAATAAAATAACAGAAAGAAAATTATGCAGCTAAGGCAGTGCCAGTAGATCCGAGGGGATCCTGGTCATCCAGATTTTTTCCCCATACATCAGCGGGGTAAGGAGTGGCGTCAGGAGGAGCACCCCAACCATCGTCATTATTATCTTCTTTATCTTTATCCTCGCACTGAGGCGAGATTGCGAGAGCAAGCCATGGAAAGCTTTTACCAGTGGAGGGTCAGCCAGTGTCAGAGACAGGAGGAGCATCTGAAGGCCACCCAGAACTGCCACCACTGCTCCTCGGTGCACCACTAGAGTGCCAGCCCTGAACAGGACGCGGCGGAGGAGATCGAGCCCGACTAGGAGGCCGAGAATCCCTTCGAAGAGGAGGCTGGGAACGGGCCCGCGTGAAATCACTCCGCTTCCAGCCCCGAGAGGGCGACCGACGACGGGAGGAGGAGGGCGAGTCAGGAATCCGAGCCACAGTACAAGGGCATTGCCCCAGTGGTCCAGGAGAACCTGCAGGTGAGCCACTTCCAGTGCAACCTTGTTGGCTTGCACTTGAATGTGTAACATAACATTAGAGCATATAACAGCTTTAGCATAAAGAGATACATTAATAGCTAAATGCGAATGAGCAAAAATACAAGCATTTCTGTCTTTCCAGATACTGAAAAGGATTTCCACTCTGAAAGTGTGTCAAATCTGGGTGAACTTAGCCGAGGTTCCAGGCAGGTCCCCCAGTAGAACCATATGCCACGAAAAGGGTTCAGGCCTAAAGGGCCAAAAGAAATCATGAATCCAAGTCCAGAACTACTGAGCTCTGGGACAAAACCAAAAAAGGTGCTTGAAAATGATCTTTTAATATTAATAATATACTAAAACAATTTATAAACACTAATCTATATTAATTGCTCAAAATTTAAGTACATTTTTTTAAAAAACTTTAAAAAAGTAATGCATAAGTTAAAAACTCATTATAATTGAAAAGCCAAATATGTAAAATTTGTGCAAATTTAGAAACTAAAATGATTATAATTGGAGGGAAATATATAAAAATCTACATGTAGAAAAAAAATCTACAAGTTTTTCATGCTCTTCATTTCTTCCTTTATATCCATCCATTTTAGGAGATTTGATGTATCATTTATTGCTTTTTGCTCTTTTTTTGTTACCTTGCAACACAAATTTGGTATTACTTTAGACCTGTTAATTATCATTTAATCTTTTAAATATTTCTAATATATTTTTAATGCATCTTTATATTTTATAGACAATCATAGAAAGTAAAAAGTGAGATTGTACAAAAAAATTACAACTTGATAAATAAATGTACATCTAAAATAAAATTTATAGCTATTAAAAAAATATTACACCCATTAAATTATATTTTCACATCAAATTGAATTATATTTTAGAAAACCAAAAAACATTCAATCCCATTTCCATGGAATCTATTTAAAAAAAATAGTCAATTCATACCAAATCACAGATTTTTTATAGACTTCAAAGCAAAGTGTATATGGAACGGATGTCCAAGCCTTATTTATTCTATCACCCTTATCAATCAAATGAATCAGCCTTATTTATTCAGAAAGGCCTCGACACCAAAGTAGTTTCCTCTATTGGAGATATTCCTCCACTTCGTAAGGATAGTTCCTTGAAAAGTTACGTGCAAAAACAAAGAGATTATCTAAGTAAACAAATTGTATTCACTTAAAGAAAATGAATGTAATTTGCATCGAACATGCTTAATAAAAAGGGGTTTATTTTCAAATTTGGGCAAATTTCGTGCAAAAGGGCCATTTTTGGGTGTCTTGTTCTTGTAAAGTCCATGTTCTGGTTTGTTCTGCTTTCTATGCAATCTCCAACAAGATTGTTATGAAATTCAATCTTTGATCTTCTTGAGCCGATTTCTTCATATACACGTTTCTTTGTGACAAATAAAACC
This sequence comes from Sequoiadendron giganteum, assembly GCA_007115665.2. Lineage (NCBI taxonomy): Eukaryota > Viridiplantae > Streptophyta > Pinopsida > Cupressales > Cupressaceae > Sequoiadendron > Sequoiadendron giganteum. Next base: position 621,206,951 of record CM021105.1, on the reverse strand, counting down.
AAATTCAATAGAAACATAAGATTTTAGTCCCAACATTTGTGCGCCATTGAATCTCTTTTACAGATAAGTGAAAGTGCTTTAGGCATCTGAGCATCCCCCTCCTTACGCTGTCATGGTGGATGAATTTTATCAACAGTCGGAAATATCCTCGAAAAAAAGGATTTGGGAGCCTCAGCGTGGCACCTTCAGCGCATACATAAAAGTCCAATCAAACACCAATCCATATTGTCTCGTGTCCTGCGATACTCTACACAAATGATGTTTTAGATTTCTGACAAAAATTGATGAAAGTAGAAAGTTAGATATCTAGAGATCATGCCTAATCAATAATAGTCAACAGTTAAATGCATGAAACAGGAATAAATTAAATGCATTCAACAAACAAACATAGGCATGGGAGCGTCTCTTTCTTCCCAGGCAGAGATTCTTTCTCTTTCATTATATGGACAAAAAATTGAAATATTAATATTCATATAACCACATCAGTAATGTCTCGCCGCTTACTTCATGTCTCCATGTGGCTGTTTAGCTTATTTTGGCTAGCAGTCACTGATCAACTTATTTAGGAGTTATTTATGGAGTTGATGGCCCCATGAATGTTTAGTTTTTCTGCTTATTTTTAAGCAACCAGCTTAAATTTGTATTAATAGTATTAATAATAATTTGTACAATAAAAAATTAGAAAAACAAAAACAAAATCAAATATTAAAAAAGAGGGAAAAAATTTATGGAACCACGTGGATTTTTAGAAATATGCAGTTGCTGCTTATTTCCAACCCCCCCTCTTTTTCCATAGCTTATTTTCAATTCCTAAACAGTAGCTGCTCCATTAAAATAGGAAAAGATTCCAAATTATCTTTTCCCAAAAATAAAATTTATGCATGGGAACACCCCTGCTGCTTAAATTTAAGCAGAAAATAGAGTTAAACAGCTGCATGGAGACATGAGATTACTCTTCCACTTTTATCAGTTACGTCGCGTGATTTATAATGCTGAAAAATACGAATCAATTCTTTTTGCTAAGACAGTTACATTTGCTGACCTCCTATAAGAACTGCTGCCATTATAAGCTTACGCCTCTCTCGGTGTAATCATTTAACATTTTTATTTCTTTTAAAATTCGATTTCCACTCTGATTGTGACGGAAGACTTGTGGGCAGCTGCAGTAATGTCATATTCGTAATATATGCAAAGAATAAATTGCTCGATTTGATTGCAAAGTGCTTTCTTATTCTACATATTTTATAAAGAAAATGTTAAAGATAAAATGATAAGTAAGAGCAAGGTAAAGAATGAGTGCTTACTCATTGGGAAACAAAGCTTTCTATCATTGTGCTCTTTTAAAAGTGTCCCACAACTTTTGACCCACCGTGGATAATATAACATTCAGATTAGGGAAAACAATTAAGAAAATTATAAATTAAAGAATAAATAAGATATCAAATAAAATACTATAAAACTTTAATATTTCAGAGTAGTATTATAGAATTGGGTTTTTAGATATAAATGAATAATAATATATAGGTATTTTATTATTTTATTATTTTATTATTTTTTATTTACATGAGTATTCATTTAATTTTATTATTGTTCTAAAAGAGTAATTTTTATATTAAAATATTGATAAATAGTATAATTTTATTTGAAATAATTTTTTTATTTTATATTATTCATTTATCTTTTATGTATTTATTCACCCCTTTTACTCATATGACTGCATTTTTGTATATTTTTCATGTTTGTTTATTTATTATATTTATGCAAGTATTTATGTAAATGTTTTCAGCTAGATATAGCTTTTTTTATTTCTTCAAATTAATTTGTGATTGTAGACTCTTTGTACTTAAATTTAAAAAATTAAATTCAAATTGACCAATCACTTTGTTTACTAGGTTCCTATTAGAATTGAAAAAACACAAATCTATACAATATGTTGTCATAACTTTATACTTAATTTCATTCAATATACCCATATTTTTATGTCATCAAATGTTTATGAGTCATTTATTTTTCTAAAGAGCATCAATAGTTCAATTGGCACATAAAAATGAATCTATTTATAAACTAACATCATAGTAGCACATGGATCACTAGGTATTATAAGTTTTATCACAATTATAGTCTAATATTGCAAAATTAGAAGATCTTGAACACAATATTTTCACAATGAAGATTGTAACAAAAAATATTATTATTTTTAAATAGTCAAGTCTAAACACAATCCTATAAGTAAAAGAAATCCTTTTCTAAGAAGAAGATTGAAAACCAAATGACTACAATTCTAAAATGTCATAATCTAAATAGAATCCTTGTAACTAACCAGAAACAATTTTAACAAAGAAAGTTGTGAAAAGAAAGAGTCGTGCTTCCTAAATGATGTAATCTAAACACAATCCACATTATTTAACACAATTTTAAAAAAAATTGTAAAAAAAAGACTATAATTCCCAAATAATCTCATAATTAAACCCAAATAATTGTTAAAAAAAAAAAAACAATAATTCCCAAATAACTTCACACAAATATTTTATTTTTAATTATAACAAAAAAAAGTTAAAAAATTTATAATTTCCAAATAATTTCATATATATTGTTTCCAAATAAAGTTATAACTAAAAATAAATAAATAAATTATAATTCTCAATTAACAAAAACACAATCCTCATAATTAAACACTTTAAAAAAAATCTCAACTGATATAATCTAAACATTACTAAACGTCCAGTTTACCTTTTTTTAAATGAAAAAATAAATAAAAATAATACAATCCTTATAAAAAATTTCAACTGATATAATCTAAACATTACTAAACGTCCAGTTTACCTTTTTTTAAATGAAAAAATAAATAAAAATAATACAATCCTTATAATTAAATAGAAAAAAAACTTTTCAGGACAGAAAATAATTTTCAAACAAGGCTTCAAATTTTTATGATTCTTTCAATAAAAAAATAATAATTCTCAAATAACTTAGTCGAAAGAATAGTATTCGTTTCTGAAATGACGTAAAGCCGTGTAATTATCCTCATTGCTCTCTAATCTTACTTTATTCATCTGCAACTTCCCAAGCACAAGAATTCATGAAGGAAATGATTGCTTCCCTTTATCTTGACTCGCAGGCAAAGCACATTCCTACACTCCCCTCATGATTTACTATTTCTGCTCCTTAAGTTGGCTTCATTTATTTAGATATTTACTGTGTTTTCGGTGAGAGAATATGCTTCTTTATTTATGATTTTCATATATATTGTATTATTTAATTTCACAAGTTTTTATTAATTATTATTTTTTAATAATTTTGTCATTCAAGTTTGATTTATATAAACAGTTCAACATATATCTTTATTTGACAAAAATGATAATATATTTATAAATAGTGGTAGTAAGATAATATATAAGAAAGATTATATATAATAGGAGATATTAGTGGGTCAAGATATTTTAATATTCAATATGTTGAAATAAAATAAACTATTAAAGTAGATTAGCACTTTGCAATATTCCTCATGAGATAAACCACTCCATGTTATATCTCCAAGAGCTTTCAAATACAGGAAATATTCTTTACATTTCTTACAATGATATAAATATATATAGTCAACATCCAACTTCAATTTCATGCAACAAAATTGCATATATAGTATTTTCTCTCCATTCAACTCAGAAGGTTGTTGGACATAAAATTCGAGTCAAATTAAATCAGACACATCTTGGTGCAACACATTAAACATTAACCATACTTAACTCACAATAGTAGAGAGAGGATGTACTTGCAAGAGTAGAAAATTACACTAGGACTAGCAAAGTACATAGAACAAGGGATGATATCTTCTAAAAAATACCCCATTCAATCAAATTTAGAAATTAGGCCTAAATCAGTATAAATAAGGTGCATATTAAATGACATAAATAAATCACATAGTTCATGTAGCAATTTATAACAAGTAATTCATAAATGGAAATCTATCAAAAAACAAAGATACAAGATAATTTGCAAGTGCCAAATTAATGCAAAATATCCTTCATGGAGAATGCAATAATTGATTTGTCACTTATCATTCATAACAATTGGAAATGTCTCCCTCGGTACATAAATGTGATGCACAATCATCCTAGGAAATAAAAACAATTCATGAGAACCCACCAACATAAATGTGATGCACAATCATCCTAAACAATTCATGAGAACCCACCAACATAAATGATATCAACATAAGGATTCAAAATAGGGAAAACATAGTAAAGAGAAATACAACAAAGAAAGTAATGCTTCTCAACCCCATATATGACATGGTGAATTCAATTAGGTGTGGTATTTGGCCCCAACAAGTCTATATGCAACATTATATTCCCATTGATAAAATATTTTCATAGAACCATACCCATGAATGAAAAAACCAACCCATACATGTCACCATGAGAGTTAAATTTTTTCTTATGCAATAAATTTTTCTTTTTTTCCTTGAGAATGTAGAGAAAAACCCTAAAACCAATGTATGGTGGCATGCCTTTATATTGTTCTATAGGTTTGAAAATGGTCTCACACATCAACAATGGTCAAAAAGGATTCCCATAGGTCACATACAAGTATCCATGCTCAATAGTAGTCTTGAACTACACTAATGTTGAGCCTATCACATCACTTGCACATGTCAAAAAATAGTTCATATAGTGTTTGTATCTATAAAACTATATAGCCACAAGCTACAACCATAACTTGTCTGAATTCTACATGAAATCTATTTGTAATTATGAATTACATGCCCAACAATTATCACATAATTTTTTGAGCCATCTTTTGTGTCCATCTCCCCTACCATGCTTTAATATCCATTTAACCCTATCTTAGCCTTTATCTTGCTCACATTGCCAACATCATATTTTATATTTTAATAAGTATATGGATTTTATATGCAAGTCAATATTCTTTTCATGTTAGCCAAGTTATGTCATGGTATCATTTTAATTATTTTTTATTTGTATTGTAATTGGATGCTAGGACAATGCACAAAATTTTGTTACACACACTAGAATCCACTAATGTTTTAGATGTATGATAGTTATTTTATTCTATTTTTTTCACATTCCTTTAGATTTAATGCAATGTAATTGATATTGGAAGAATCACAATATTTAGTTCATGGGCATGTCTCTTCATCTTCCCAGAATATCTCATTCTTGAACACACTCACTTAATCTAGGACTCACTCTTCTCAACCATTGACAATATCACTTGCTATCTACAATATTCCACATCAATTTCATTACACCATACAATGTTATTGAGAAATCTTATTTATCCAAAATTTTCTTCATGATCTCTTACTTTCATTGAAGACAACCATTATAATAAACAAGGAATATTACTTTTGATTTTTTATTGATTTATGTTTTTTACAATTGATATTAGCAAGCTTCTTTTGTTTTAGAGACCACTATTAGCACATTGAGATATTATCACCATTTTATTTTTCTTTACGCACACTAGGGTGTTTATCCCCATAGACCAAATATTTTACATCAATAGATTCACTTATTTAACATCATTTTTTTCTTAGAAGAATGTAGGATTATGAGTACACACTAATCTTGTATTCTTCTATATGCTACCCATAGATATCAAAAGACCAAATAGGGTCTTGACCATTCTTGGAAAGCTCTTAAGAAGCCCCAACCTTCTCTCTTCATCTTATCTATAGGTATTTAAAGGTTGTCATGGACAAAGGTTTATTTCCCCTTTTTCTCTCTATCCTTGTCAATATATTTTATTTAAAATTATCAAAAAAATTCTATCTTATTATTTTTTCCATAAATTTGTCATGTACCATATATTGTTATATTTGATGATTTAAATGTGTGTGTTGGCACCTCGTAAAATTTGTAGCATGATTTTTATTTTATAAGAATTTTAGATGCTAATTTTTGTCTCCTTTTTTATTTTGTAAATTCAATTTTCTATTGTTGTATACTAGTTTCAAGTAATTTGAATTCAAAATCTATCTCTCTTCTTCGTTGAACATAATCTAAGTAGGAGGATAAAAATTTAGACAAGGCTAGATAATTTATGTTCTTTTTCGAGAACACCACATTATAGAATATTAAAAAATAAAAAAAATAATATCTCTTTCTTAATCTTGTTTCATGTAAGAGGGACATAGTTGAAAACTTTAATACACTTAGGTACACTGAGAATAACTTACCTATATTACATTTTGATGAACCAAAAAACTTAAATCATAAATTTAATCTTCTCTTTCAACATGTACTTCATTCATCATCATGGATTGTGTGTGCTAAAAAATTTCATATTATTTTCATTTTATGGGCTTCACCCTATAGTGAATCTTTTCTAATCAAATTATAATAATAATTGAGTTCATAGGAATAATTTATTCCTCTAAATTTTCCACCATTCCCATGAATTCTACATCTAACTTATCCACATTTCTCTGAAACAAACATCATGCACTTCTTTCACCTCTACTCGACTTTCCCTCTAGGGAATTTCTTAATGTAGAGGTAATATTAGACTAACACACAAGGGGATTAGATATATTTCATCAAGTATATAATCATTTAGGTAATATTAAAATGATCCAATGTTTTGATTTACTAGGAAAAAAGGGTTTTGAAGGGACCCCGAAACCCTTTACACCAAAAGATACAAAATGCTGCATGAAAAGATATTCAACAAACCACCAACAACAACCCAACAACCAAAACTACAACAAAGTGGGTGTTGACCTAAAAATATGACATTAACCATCAAAACCCAACAACCACAAAACAACAAAACAACCTAAAATAAAGCTACACCTAGCACGAAACAAAAAGAAACAAAGAAAAAGACTAGGCACTAGTTCAAGCCACTCGGAGTGTTGGGCACTTCCATCTATTGGTTCCTATGCTTTTCAACCATATCCAACAACTCCTTCTCAAAATCAAATGATTTCTTCCAATCAGGTGACCCTTTGACAACAAGTCTTTTTTCACCAGCTTTTTTAGCTTTGCCCTTGGCCACATACTCTTTCTCCATAAGCTCAAGGAAATAAACTTGATCCTTCCTGAGCTCACTAATTTTTTTGAAGAGGACTTCCAAGGAGTCCAAAATTTTCTTTACAGAAATATGGCATGCCTGCAAAAGTTTTTTGATATCTCCATTTATTCCTAAAACCTTGGCTTCCAGAGTAGATAATATTTCATCACACAAAGATTTAAAGTCATGAAAGGAACCTTCAAGGTCCACCATTTTTTCAATAAGAATTTCTGACACCGAACCTTTTGAAGCTTCTTCATATTCTCCTTCAAACCTCTGATTTTAATATTAATTTTATTGAACTCCAATAGAGTCCAGTTAGCTAATTTAAAGGTACCAGTAGCCCCAACTCTAGCCATGCCCGATAAATCATACATCGAGGTAGCATCATCATCAAGATAAGAAAATTCATCACAGAGAGGATTTACCTTCAAAGGCTCCTATTTGGATTCTTTCTTTTCTACATCCTCCTCATCCTGAACCCTATTCTCCTTATCCTCCTCCTCCTTGGGTGTGTCCTACATGGGAGAATCCTCAGTGGTCACTATTCTATCACTAGAATTATTGTCATCATCAACATCATTGGGATTCTTGGTCGGAAACTCCAAGGCCTTGTTCTTCATGTTAACAATGCGCATCAACAACCTCCTTAGTTTTTCAGCCACACCCACATCTTTATCTCGTGTCCCCACCTCACTGCCACCATTAGCAACATCTGTACCAACAACCACCTCCATGGGCTTGGGAGAAGGACCATGTCCAACCCCACCTCTATGTCTTCACTCCTAGAAATGGAAAGCCAATTAGCTGACCTATTACTCTTAGCACCATCCACCTTCCTCATTTTTGAAGAAGTAGTCTCAACTGCAAGAGAAAGATCCTCCGCCTCTTTGTTCCAATCCTCCTCCTCCTCTGAAGAGGACGCTAACCCCGATGACCCAAATTCATCACTTAAATTGATTTCCTTACCCTTGATGGCAGGAATAGGGAGAAGAGTCTTGACATGTTCCATGATAATTAAAATAAGCCCTTCATGGAGGATGGGGGGCCTTCTATTCTTTAGATGTGCATACATCGAGGCCTCTAAATATGATAACGAAAAGAAATGAAATGAAATGAACAAACCATGTCTGAAATGGTTGAGGATAGTAAAATGGTGACCAAGAATAGCCTTAAACCTCCCTTCTAGAGTCATGTAACACATCATCCTCGTGCCCAAATTTTCTTGAGGGAAGTTCTCTCATAACCCCAACTCTCCAATTTGATTAATTTCTTCCTCTCATCATCTTTAAAATACTAAACCATCACCTCATCATTACTCTTTTTATCCTTGAAGAAATTTTGGCCAATTTTCGACATCCTAGTAATAGTGGCAACCAAATCCTCATTAACGTCCACTTCCATACCTATAAACCCAAGCTTTCGATTTTTCCAAAAAGGAACAAATTACGTCGAGGCATTAGGGTCACGCCCGTGCACTCTCTCCAAAAATGGAGTAAAATTACCATGGTGAAAAATATTCCATATTTTCTTCTTTCTCTGAATGTCCCCACAAGAATGTAGCTCAACTCTGCTCCTTTCACCATCCATGGCAACCAACACACAAGACACATAACCCTTACAAAAACTCTCAACTTAAGGCTAGAGAGCAACAAGACACCCACAAAGTGTGTGAAATGGAGGAAGGTACTAGACCATAAATGTCACATCACCTCAGCCCATGCCATCATTCCTCATTAATCTCATAGATTCCTGAGAAGGATCGAGCCCTCCTCCCATGAACAAAAGTCATTTATACTGACAACCTCATTCGCAAAAAAATCTGCCAACGAGTTACCTTCTCAGTAAACATGAGAGACGCGAATCTCTTCACAAGATTGTAACATGATTATCGTATCCTTAATGAGTTGGTTGACACTCCAACTCAGAGTATGAGTACCACGCAGATAGTTTATAATTTTCATAGAGTTTCCTTCCACCCATAATTTGGAGTACCCTTTGCTGATAGCCTATCTAACACTTATGAACATAGCCTCTGCCTTCGTGCAATGATTGGTCTGAGTTCCCAATAGGAGTGCCACTATGTCAAGGAGTCTGCCAACACCATTTCTTAACACCCCCCACCCACAACATTCAAGCCTAAAATATTAAAATAATGTTGATATTAATAATAACATTAGTTTCACTATTGGCCCTATTCTTGATGCATTTCACACTATGATTAACCATGACCCCAAGGGTTTGAAATTTCTATTTATTATGGAAATTATAGTAAATAATCATGACAATGTCACCATAGACTATTTTAATTATAATATTAATTCTAATTCTCATCTTACAAACACTTAGATTTCTTTTTCGCTACATACACCAAACACCCACCTCACAAATTCTGCACATGTAACTACATTTACCATCTAGCCTATCAATGTAGCAACTTCTTTATTAGGAATTCATTGCAACCCTATTTATTCCCATGATTTTATTCCTCCCCCATATCCCTTGTCATTCACTCTTATATATATATATATATATATATATATATATATATTCCTACCACCTCTACTACAACTTCTATGTGTGTACCTTTTGTCACTCCTTTGTACAAGATTAGACCCCTAATCAATAGACTCATGTAGAACACGAGTACTATTCAATATAATATCTCCTATTTATCAACCACTTCATAGCCCCATGAAGAAGTAGTATTATCACAACACTTTATTATCCCTTGAAATCATTTCTACTCCAATTCTTTTTGAATTTAATGTCTCCTTTATTTAAAAAACATATGTCAAAGGGGACCACAAAACACAAGTCTTAGATTTCAACACCCTATATAGTGACTTAATATTTGTAAACATGATATTATAATTTTTTGTATGTGGTCTCAAAAGACACCACATTGGAATATTTTTTCTTCTTGTATAATCACTCTATCTATTCATTTAATTAGCTTGTTCAACTCTCTCTTCAACATTTTTAGGTGAACATTTTCTATGATTATGGTATCATTTAACTTAAAATCCTATGTATATTTTACTCAATCACTCTTGGAAGATGTACTTGGATTCCTAGAGTTTTATTTGAAAATTAATTTGTAATATCTATTCCCCTAGATTCATGGTAGGTTTTCTCATATTCTTTCATGAAGGATGTGGAGCACAATACTATTTTTATGGTTGATTTTGAGCCCATTTAAAGATATTTCCTATTCTTGGGTGATAGAGGAAGAAATGGAGAATCTTGTTAGTATTTATGGGTATCACATGAATCAGTGGACTCCAAAATAGAGCACTAGTTGAGTATGTAAGTCATTAGGTAGTTATTGGTCAAATATTTCTTTGTGGTTATATTTTCTATTTGGGGAATACTAATTGAGCAATCCCATGTGAAGTCATTCATGATATTTACTATTATTTAAATTTTAATGTAGAAAAATGTCGTCCTTGAAATTTTTACACTTAATTTGGGAATTATTAACACTAAAATGAACCTAGTGTTCTAATGTGTTTTACACATTCACATTAGGTTTAGGGCCCTTTTAAGTTAAAATGACCTATTTTTTCCTTAATTTAGTGTTGTAGAGTGTATTTATTTACACCTTCACCTTATGTTTTGGGACCTCTTGCTCTTATGACCTTCATATCATCATTAATAAGCCCCTAAGACCCTTTATTATGCATCCTGAGGCTTATTTCAACAAAGATCTTGACATAATCATTAAATATACTTAATTTTCCAACTCCCTAATATTTCCTCAAGCTAAAAAAGCCTAGTGAGACCCATACACCACCTTGGGCATATGAGTCCCACCTAAATGGGACCTATATATCACTTGTGGTGTATGAGTCCCATTTGGCCCCTTTTTAGGGTTTTGAATTCAAATTTCATGAATGCCAACATTTGGGATCTAATAAATAGTAAGTCAGATGGATTTCCTATATAAACAATATTTCAAATCATTATTTCACATAAGCCTTCATGATATCAACCGAAGCAATCAAGAGTCAAGGATTATAAGACTTCACAAGAGCATCAAGAGAGTTTACAAGATAATTTCTAAAGCATTCAACGAGAGATTTATTCATCATTGTTGTATAAATTCAAGATCCATTATCATGTCAAGGTCATTAAGCATCAAGCATGTTGTTTAGCTAGTGTTGTGATGTAGTGTTCAAGATCCAAGATTAAGTAATTATTCTACATCTAATTCAAAATCAGGATCTACATTCTACATGGCCACTTCATGTTAGATTGTTTATTTACATCTAAAGACATATTTCAAGGTATCATTGTTCATGTTTCATATTTCATGTTTCAAGTTTATATTTCATTGTTTCATGATAAGGCTCAATTACCTAAATGGGGTTTGACCAAGGCAACCTACTATTTCCTAACAATCAGCAAGTTTTTCTCTCTATCTACATGTGTGATTCTAGATCTAGGTGTCTTGGAGCTTAAAGATCCTTTTAAGACAAGGTTAAAAGATTGAAGAAAAGTTTTCAAGCTGCCATCTACATTGCAAGATCACATAAAGTTGCCTATAGGTTGCAAATTAGTGAAACACAGGGATTTGACAGGAAGGAAGCTATGAGAAATCACCAAAGAATACCATAATTTCAGCCAAATCATAATACTGAGACTATATCGCCACTTGTGGCATATGAGTCCCAATACTGCCATTTTTTAGGTTTCAAGAGATTTAGATCAGTCCTTAATAGATTCAAGTTTTGCCACATAAACCCTAGTTTGGGACTAAATCACCCAAATTTGCGTATGAGTCCTAGTGAGAATTAAAGATGAGGATTTCATGGTTTTGGAGCTCATTTTGGCCTCATCTCTCTTCCAGGTACTCCTTTGCTCATTCTCAATTTGTTACTTTGTATTTCAATTTCATTTCCTAGGTCATCTAGTTAGGTTTTGCATGTTACATTAACTTCTTATCTTTGTAGGCTTTATCTTGGTGGTGAACCCTCTTTTTAGTATCTAATCACACCCTAAGATACCTTATTACATATCTCTTTCCCTCATTCTATCCTTGGATTGAGATCTCTAGGGTTGGCCTTGAATGAAACTTGAAGAAAATGAGTCTAGGTCCCTAAACCCTAGTTGTGTTCCACCTCCTAAAAGGTGGAAATCCTATTTTCCTTGTTTCAAAAATACTTTTTCCAAGGTGAGAGTGGGGATTTGGCATGATACCATGGTTTTGGTATTCATTATTTTTGTAAAACCATTTGTGTTTTTGGCCTTTTTTCTTGCCTATATTGAAGTTATGAGATAATGGTTTCATATAATTTTTCATAGGTACATTGATGATTTCAAATTTCTATTAGAGTGAAATTTTATCTTTTGTGGATATTATATTATGTCATTGAATATTAATACATACTTGTCCTCTTTATCTACTATTTTTTTTTTCTTAAAATATTTTATCCACATATCTCTTGTGTTTATATGCCTTATAATATGGGTTACCATGTACAATAACACAATTGTCTATTATGTGCACCAACCTTCTATCATTCATCTTCTTATTAATATCATTCTCCAACTTTTCTTCAAGACCAACAAAATATTCTTTTAAAGAATCAAGTAAAAGCTTCAAAATTTTGTACACAAAATAAAGAATAATCAACACTTACTCTGGGAATAATATTCTATAGCACCTTTGTGTTGCTTCATCTATCAGCTCTAGACTCTTGTGATGTGTCTGCAAAAAAATAATAATGTTGAAGGCATGATTGAGCTATAACATGTATAGAGGGGACATCTTGTCTATATCTACTTTCCCATGTTGCATTAGAATTTGTAGTAATTGGGTAGAAACAACAGGTTGGAACTATAATTGCATGCTCAATAGGTTCTTCAATGAATCTTCAAAGGCTATAAAAGAGACTCCAACCATCTTTATATTTTCATCATTCTTAACCTTTTTCTTGTCACCAATCCTATCTTCTGCTTTCTCTTCATTCTTCTCAGCATTGCCAAACTCTTTATCATCCTTCTTTTCATCATCACTAGATTTTGTATTGTTTTTTGGAGGAGGCATATTTTCTATATTTTGTGCTTCATTGATCTTTGGGTTGTCTTGTAAAACCTCTTCTTCAACATTCTTCTCCCTCTGTAATTCTTCAACATTTGCTTCACCAAAAATGTTTTCTTCCACTGGAGGAGTGTTGATAGTAATATTATCTTCTTTTATACCCACATTCTCCACTACCGAAGGGGCATATTTTTTTTATCATTCTCCTTCTCTACACCATGATCAAGTTGAGCATATTCCTACTATATATCTTCTAGAATATTATCCTACAAAATAGAAATATCATCATGCATTTGTTCTTCAATGTCTTGGACCTCATACCTAACCTTTTTTCCAGATTGTCAACCTTCTCAATTGATTCATTCTTGAGCCTTTCAATGTATTTTTTATCTTTTCTCATTAGGGTAGTGACCATTTTCTTAGTTCTAAACTCTATTGTACAATTGAGCTAATTTGGCTATGTCCCTGTTAGAAAAGGTAGCACTATCTTTCTCCAAGGAAAATGATCTCAAATTTTTCATCTTCATCCATTACCTCTTCTCTTCTTGCATACAATGCAGTTTTCATATCTTTAGGTAATTGGCCTTCAATATATTCCATGTGACACCAAATGTAACAATATATATAACAATAGCCTCTTCTATTGTAGATTTATCAATGTCATCTATAGTGGTATATAGGGCAACCATTTGTTCCAACATTTCATGCTCCACTGTGCCATTGAATAATGCATCTAATTTCATGGGGCTATGTGTTCTTACTGGGGACACCTTATCCTTCTTCTTATTCTTTTCCTCCAGAGCTTTTTCTTCTTTAATAGACTTGGTTTTCTTTTCCCTCACATAAATTTTTAACTCTTTTTTCTGTCTCTCTACCTTTGCTTCACTATCTATGTCTACAATTTCAACATTGACCTTCTTTGCACTTGTATCTTCTTGAGATACTTTGGATTTTCTTTTCCTTATGTGAGGTTGTTCCTCTATCTCTTCCTCTTCTTCATCCACAATTAGATTCTTTTCCTTTGTAGCCTTAGCCTTCACGATCTTCTCTATTGTGGGGCACCTTGTTTCTTTGTCTAATTCTCTTTTTATTTACTGGCACACGCTACACTTTTGTTGGAGTACTAGTTCTCATAGTTCAACTGGTAGAGGGAAAACTCCCAAAGGACATGAGGGAAACCAGAGAGGGGGTGGATTTTCTACTAGATCTTCATACATTGGATGCACCTCAAAAAGAGCTATACATGCTTTAGGCTTTCTCCAATTGTTACTTGAAAGTTCCATCATCTTTTCAACTTGTGCAGCTATCTTTTCAATTGATTTATTTATTTGTTTCTCTCTCTATTGCATGTTCACTTCCATAGAATTTTATTTATATGTTACATATATTTCCTTAGAATTTTCTTTAGGATTGCTTAGCATATGGTTAGCTAGACCAACAACTACATTCTCTGCAGCTTCATATCCATTTTTTGTGATCCACACATCCCTACGCTCAACAAACTCCGTTTCAAATCAATCCTTACTAACCATGAGGATAATGTCAATTTTGTAATTTTCTACCACATTATTTTGAATCCTTTGTCTAGATTGTATATTTCTTGGAAAGTTTTGAAGAATCCCCATAGTGCCTTCTTCTATGTGTCTTTGTCACATAATCTCCTTAGATGGTCTCTAATTTGATGTGTCATAGATGCCTTTCCTTCAACCATACTATGTTCCTTGTTTCAAGAACCTCGTTAAGAAAGTAGAAAAGAACAAAAATAATCAAGGTACCAAAATTGAAGGGGTACTGGGAGTCCTTGGTTTTTTACAAAAAATTTAGGATTTTTTCCCTCGACAACTCACAAAAATCATAGTTAGCACCTTTCTTAACCATCACATATGCAATGTTGATGGCAGTGCAAAAACATAGTTCTCTTTGTTTGTGAAATATATCTTGTACCCTATTACCATTGACGCATATTTCACCATAGGGTATTTTATGGCCTTTTTTGGTTAGGGCTCTCTTACAATACCTTGCACCTATTAACTCCAGCATTTCATTCTTTACCAATTTAAGCATTAGAACTGATCCGATTGAGCATAATCCTATAACAACCCTAATCGCCACCTTATTAATTAAATGAGGAATATCCAACCACATAAACCTATCATGAATTCAGATCAATGTGTATCTAACCCACTCATCCATGTAGTAAAAAATCAAAAAAATATTCGAGACATCGAGCTTCTTCTCCTCAAAACCCTCGAACTCAAATTTCAATTCAAATTGGTCTCTGATGAGTTTAATAAACCATACATCACCCAAATTTAAGCATCTGGATCAATCATCATCGACTTATCAAGTGTCGTTCAAATTTTGGATGGGGTCATTCCATAGCCGTGACAATTTGTGGGGTATACATCTTCTAATCATAATGAAAGTACTTCCAAAACTAGGTAAAATTGAAACCATAAATACCTTTTCATCACCACTGGTTAGGGTTTCATGTACGAGAATTCTGAAAATTCTTTGATGTTCACTCTTTCATTTCTCTTCTCTCTTCAAATAATAATTTGTAAATGAATTAGAAATATGTTAAATCACTTATAAACCCTGTTTGAAATAACCGAATCCATATTGAATGCACTGATTTGAAGTTAGGAAAAAATATGATAAACTTAATTGTAATGCATGGTCACCATTAATTTCTCCACAAAATTCTACATCTTGAAACATTTCACCAAAATTTTCACCAATAGGTCAAGAATACCAACCTATATCTTATATCCACTGTTGAAGGCATCAACACCATATCTTTGGTAGGGGCTTAATGATTGTCTATCAAAACTCCCCTTGAGCCAAAGCTCTTAGCTTAGTTTCTAGAAGAAATATTTGCATTAGAAGCTAACACAGACTCATCCTTAACCTCATTCTCCTCTTTCCTTTTCCAAATTTGATTAATCTATTTCTTCATCTCTACTAGATCAACCCTTTTCACTAGATTAGTCTTCTTTACTAGATCAACCTTCACATTCTTTCTTTTGCAAAAATTAGCAATGTGTCCTAACTTATTACATTTGTGGCATTTGAAATTTTAAACAAGCTTACTTCCACCCATTCTAGATCTGAATTGATTATCTTTATTCCAAAATCTATTAAATGTATAGTAGTATTCATTGAAACATTGAAATATTATACAAATGTTATAGCCATTCATTATTTTCTTTTTTCACTCACTAGCCTTATGACTAAATATTTTGCATATAAAACACTGAGCAATAAATGATTGAACATTCTTATTCATTTTTCCTCCACATTCATTATCCTTATGTCCAAATTGATTTAAAAAATAACAAAAAATAATTAAAATATGGGTACCTTTGTGCATTTGGTTGTTTGATTGGTGGTATTTTGAAGTCTTTCCTCTGATTCTAGACCTACTTTCCATTGCTCTTCTTTTCCTCAATATTCTTTTTAGTTTTTTTTGGAGTTTGATCTATCTTTGAGATTTCTCCTTTTCCAAACCCTAATCCTTCTTCATCTTTATATCCCTTCTAATTTGCAATCATCTCACCAAGCATTGTATTACTCTTCTTGAATCTTTGTTTTCTCTAGATCTGATCTCAAGGTTACAACTTTTTGTTCAAGATTTGAGAATTCTTTAGATTTTTTTTTCGGTTTAGCATTTAGGAAATATTCAACTTTTTTACTTTCTTTAATCTGCAATTTTAGGCCAAGAATGATATCATTTTATTGCTTGAGCTCTTTGATCATATCTTTAGCTTTCTTGATTTTTTCTCTCAATATCTTAATGCATTCATCAGGATCACTAAGATCCATCTTTAGATCTTTTTTCTTAGATTTTGCTTTATCAAAATTACCTAGGGTAGATTTGAGTTCTCCTTCCATATCAACAATGTTTTCTTCCTTATTAAATCCTACCATAAGAATTTATTTTGGAGGTGTATGATATCTCCTAGTAGCCATGTGTTCAACTCTAAGATCTACTTTAGCGATCAATCAAATTGAAGGAACCTTGATCTAATACCAATTATTGAACACCTAGGATATTGAGAAGGGGGGTGAATTAGTATTCTTTGAAACCACTTCTACATTTAAAAATTCATTCCACATATCATATTCAATTTATAGTAAGGAAAGAAACCATGAAAACACCTGTCAAATAATATAACACATGAACACCGTATTTTTAAGTGTGGAAAACCTAAAAAAGGAAAACCATGATGAGGATTAGCTCACAATATATTATAACAGGTTATAATTTATTATAGAAAGGATCACTACAAGGTGGGATCACTATCTGGTGGACTCACTGTCTAGAGAATAAAAGAGATAGAAAAGAGGGGTGGCTCACTGCCAAGATTTGAACTACTACAAATGCATCTACAATATGTAAGAAATATAGTTACACTAAAGCTCAAAACACTAAATCAACACACTTCATATTACTTTGCTTAACACTCTACTCTACTCTACATTCACATCACATTCACATGATTTTATTAGGAATTGGCATCATCCCACTTAATCATCAGTTTTCAATACTAAAATGATCTTACATATATACCCATTACATTAGCAAACACCTACAACATCAATTAGGTTAGCCTAATTAGATGTATCAAGCAAAACAATAACCCGTCAGCTAAAGATTAAACATACACACTTCATACCTTAACTCAAACTTGTAACACATATAAATAGGTTAGTTTGGACCTATAATAGCTCCCACATAACCCATCAACAATTCCTTTAACTCCGCACGACCTCAAACATATTAGGTTGGCACCACTGGTGAGACAACACCAAAATATACCAATTGATTATCCACAAACTAACGTGTGGACCTCCAAAATACATGCCACTTGGAATACACACCCTTCACATACCTATAAAAACTCTCATAAATTTGCATTATCAAATGTTATTCTAAGGTGGAATGCAAACCATTAGAAATAGGTACTCTACAATGGAAAAATTGTCAATGGAAAACTCGATATATTGTCAACTATAGCTTTTGCACCATAGGACATAAATAAATAAAACTTTGGATTTAAGGTCCTAAAACATGTACTGAAAATTCCTTAAAACTGTAGACAAAAATACCTCAAGACAAACCAATGCAGACCAAAAAATTGATGCTCTATACATTGAAAAACTATGTTTTGGATTTAGTCAAATAATCAATCCATTTGTTCTTCATTAGAGTAGAATTTATATGTATCTCTATACTAGATTACCATCTCCATGACCACTCATCTCTCACCAACCAACTATACATAAATCTTCACATAAAATCACAATATTGACATCAATGACAACACTATAAGGTCATGCTCATGTTGCCAATAGTCATAGCAATTAATCTCCTCAAACTTCCAACATTGAGGATTTCTAGAAGATAACATAATATAGTTGATAGGTATAACCCACTGTATTTATATTTTGTATTTTATTTACTGAGTTTTGACAATGAACCTAGATGTTTTAGGGAGGCTCTCTCTTTGTAGAATAGTGATCCTTGGATGCATGCAATGTAGGAGTATATGATTGTATTAGATAGATGTAGCACCTAGTATCTCATTAGTTTTCTCAATGTGAAAGGGTCCATTGGTTGCAAGTGGGTATATAAAATGAAAATTAGTGTAGATAGTTAGTTCGAGGAAGAACAAAAATGCAAGGTTAGACTAGTGGTGAAGGGGTAGTATTAGAGAGAGGGAATTGGATTTGGTGAAACTTTCTCTTTTTGATAAGTTTTTAATTATAGGTAGCACAGGTTTTGAAGGGACCTAGAAACCCTTTACAAAATAAACTATTTCTTTAAAAGATAATCAATAGCAGACAAAGATGCCACCTAAAAGTATGAAAAAATGAAGGAGCCATCTTTAGCCATTCCTAACAAATTAGGAAAATCCTCCCTATTGTAGTTAAAAGTATCCCTGTCATCAACTAGATCCTTAGGAGGATCCTTATTATCCTTCTCATTCTACAAGAAATCCTTACCTTTGTTACCATCATCAAGAACTTTGATTCTACACACAGACCGCTCAATATCAATAGTGACATGAACACCCTACTCCTCATTCTCATGACAAGCATCAACTGGCCATTGGGTCTCAACATTGGGAATTTCATTGGGATCAACACTAACAGTTCTTCCTGAGGTAAGCAAGTTTTTCCCTTAACCTTCTTCTCACAACTCCCTCCTTACAAACACTTCCTCTTCCTACCCAAAGCAAGGGACTCCACTTCCTCATTCACTTCAACATCCTCATCCACCTTTTTCTTACCAAAGGAGAGATTGTCGCCTTTCAACTTCAATTTCATGATAGTAGGGGCCAAGAACTTACCTAGTTTAACCTTTCAGGTGATAGTGAAATCTTTAGAACCCTTCACCTCCTCATTACCAATGATATAGTCTTCTAACTTAGAGGGCTTAGAATTTTTAGCCTTCTTTTTATGCTTAACCTCAAAATACTCAGGATGGTCTGAAAGGAACTCCATAGAGGCTTTCGACCTAGCAAAAAAATCCTCAAATTGAGAATGCATTTTAGATGTAGTATTATACCTAGAATCAAAATTTTTAGGGTGGACCTTAGTAAATTTCCTAGGCTCATTAGGGATTGAGTAGGACTTGGCATATTCCATAATTAGGATAATTAATCCCTTATGGAAGATAGAGTTCTTAGGATTTATTTTGTGGTCTTTAATACCATTTTCAAGGGAGGCTAGCAAATAAAGGGGGAATGAAACCCTTTTCTTATGCCTAAAATGATTTAATAGAAAAAAGTGATATCCAAAAATAATAGAGAAGAAATAGTTGAATGTAATATACCTCATGATTTCAACAACCACATCACCCCAAATAGCCTTGATGGAGCTACAAGAAAATCCTCCACACTTTTCCTTCTCCAACTGTCTCCTTTCATCATCTTAAACAAGATTTCCATTTCAGCACTGTAATCTTTCTTGTCCCTATTAAAATTCGTTCCCTCTAGCCAAACCATTAATATTACTAATAAATTCTTCAGTAATATTAAATTCCATATTGAACACCCTAAGGACTCTGCTTTGATACCCCTTGAATAAATCCTGAGAAACCTTAGGGTTGAAGCCATGAAGTCTTTCAATATAGGGAGTGATGCCCCCTACCTTCACCAACCTCCAAAAATTCTTGTTACTCTTGGAAGAATCACAAGAAATTCGCTCAACATGATTCCTCTCACCTCCCATGATGACCACAACTTCAAGTTTTTGTAGAGGATACAAAATAGAAGAAGCCTCAAGAAAGTGAAGGGTTTAAAAAAACCCACAATCTAGGTGGGTGTATCCAAGTGACAAAACGTCATAGTAATTATTAAATGTAGATCTTTATAGACCTCTACCTCATCATTAAAAGTCAAGGAAATTCCACTTAAGAAATCACACCCTGATTTGAAATACGACACGAGAACCAACATTTGATTTAAAAAAATCATAAAGGGAACCCCCTCCTTAAATGGCTTGTATATTATGATTGAAAATAGATTGGATGTCGATGGGGAGGGGTTGAATTCTATCCAAAAATTTATACTCATGAACCCCATAATTATCAAACTTATTCTCAAGGAAATTTTCCTCACGATAAATGTGAGATATGAAACTTTTTTCAAAGGAATTCAAAATTGCCAAAGCTTCAAGAATAATAGGGTTTATAGACCAAGGAGGGGTAGTATTTTAAGGTTATTGATAAAATTTAAGGAATCACCCTCAATCTGAACCTTGTTGAAACCTTTAGACTGACCCATCTTTAGACCTTGGTAGGTCTTTTTGATAAGTTAACTTCTAGTGTATTCATATTATTTATTTTTACAACTTGTGATTTTGAGATTGAGTAAATATATGTTAAAATTTCTTTCTTGTATGGGGGTCTCTAGGAGGAGATAAATATGTGAAAAATTCATGGTTATGTTGTGAAGGGGAAGGAAAATTTGGGTTATATGTAAAAATGGACATTGTATGGTCTATAAAAATTACCTAAGATGTGGTACTAGAAGTTTGATTCTTTTGCATAAATTTTTGGTTTTATTAGAAGGAAAGATGATAATCATGTTTATGTTAAAGTTATTGATAATCATATTATAATCATTATCTTGTATGTAGATGATATATTATTTATTGGCAATAGGAAGGTGATGATCAGTGAGTAAAATTACCTTCCTAACATATTTGATATGAAATATGTATTAGCTACAAGATAAATTCTTAGGATGGAGATCAATAAGGCTTGCATAAGAAAAATGTTAATTAAAAGTATTTTGCTACCAATTTGTAGTAGCTTGGTATGCATTATTTTAAACTAATGAAATTATTTTTCCTATTGACATTAGGTTTTCTTTAGATATGTGTTCAATATTAGATGACGATTTTGAGAATATGTTTAATGTTCCTTATTCTAGTACTATTGGTAGCTTGATGTATGATATGGTTTGCAATAAAGTATATATTGGCGAAGCAGTGGGAGATTTGATTAGGTTTATGTTTAATGCTATACTATGTGGATGTAGATTAGAAAAGTGACTTGGATAGCGATAGTCAAATGTTCACTAGTGGATGTAGATACCTTTTCTGCACTTTCTCAAAAAAAAAAAAACATTAGTATTGTTAGTTAAATTAAGAAAACCAAATAGAGCATCCATATGAAATACTTAATCATGCTAAATATGCAAACAAGATAAATAAAACCAAAGAAACTAAATGCAAGCATATGAAAAAAAGATCAAACTCTATCCCATAGTGCGAGTGGTGCTCCTTTGATGTGAGAAGGATGCCCTTTCCCACCCCCTTGATAAGCTTCCAAAATGATGAACAAGCAAAGATGAGTGATCAAGTGCAAGATGAAAGTGCCTATAGTGAAAATGCATAAGATTATGGATGGATTTGAAGTGGAAGTGGCTTCTCTTTATTGGTTGAAGAATTGAAGATTGGAGAGATAGGAGGAATGTGGGGCTAAAGAAGAGCCAATGAGATTGAGACACTTGTCTCAAATATATTGGATGAAAGTGGAGCACATTTTTGGGAATGTGCAAGAGGAAAGGAGGATGGAAGAGATAAATGCATATGGTTGAAGATGTGAGAGGATGTAAGAAGTATAAATGGGGATGTAAGAGGAGTTAATGCATGTGGTTGAGATGTTTTGGAGGGAAAATATTTGGGTAAGAAAGTCAAATAAAGGGAGTTAATGAGGGAATATTCTTTAGAATATTCTTTTGAGAGGATAAATGAGGTAATTAGTTAATTAAAAGAATTGATTTTCATGTGCAAGTGGATTGGTTAATCGCGGGTTTAGTTTAACCATGGTTGAGGTAAAACCCAGAGAATGTGTAATGAGGGTTAGGAGGTGATTAAAGTTAATTAATTCATAATTTAATTAACTTTGAGTGGGTTAGGGGATTTGATTTAAATCATTTGATTTATTTAATCAAATAAGAGGCCTTTGGGGATAAATTGAATCATTTAATTAAATTAGATGAATATTGATGAATTAATTCAATAAACTAAGGTACTTTATTTGATTAATAGAGGAATTTAATGATAATTGATTGGAATTGGATGGACTATGTTAGTTAGGATTATTTGCATGTCTACATTTTTCTCCTCTTTGAAGCAATGTACCTACTACGTTGGTTCAAAGAATAATGTTGCCAAGATCGAAATTCAAAAAATTCTTGATTTTTGTAGATGCCCCAGTGGAAAAAAGTACATTAGTAGATTGCCTCCTTGAGAGATCGACTGAAAAGTTTGATTTTAGGGTCGATCTCATGAGAAAGAGGTTCAAGATGGATGTATGGATTTTTAGACTAACAAATATTTATGATAATGACAATGCTAATGAGATGTTTTTAAGATGCTTAGAATAACAAATCTATATTATCCAAAACAACTTAATTGATGATGTAATGCATGTGGGATCGATGATGTTTCCTATTATGATGATATGTATGAGTATGTGGGATTAGTATGCTGATGTTTTATGAATGCGGGATAGATGCATGCCATGATAACATGTTAGTGAGAAAGAGGATAGAAGAATGAGAGGGATCAATCTTTATTCCGAGAAGATGCAGAAGTCCAACAAGTCTATGAGTCATTGAGACTTTATTAGATATGATGATGAACGCTGATGATGTATTTGTTGTCCAGGGATTGGGGATGTAAAGAGCATAAATTTCCTTATGTTTGATAACACACATAGATACGATGCATCAAGGTACAAACAACTAGGTGTTTTATCTAGTGAGATGGACTTTGACTCGACAAACAGATAGGAGTATCCCTGTTCACACCCGACATACAAAACCTTATTAGGATATACTTCAGATATTTTAAACATCTCAAACCAAAACAGAGAAAGGTAAAACTTCCCAATAATTGATCCCACAAGACTAGTTTACAATTTTTGGCCAAATTGGACACTAAATTGATTTTTCCAACTAAATCTTCACTTTCAGGCACCTATAGTGGCTAAACAGCAAGGAATTTGAAGATGATGCAAACTAGTGATTTGTGAAATTTTGTCTATAGATTCTAAATATATTTTTTTCAAAAATTTTGGATTCAAATTGCACTTGTTTTTCCATCTCCCTCGAAAACTAGTTGTTATCAGTAAATACCATTTGTAAGGAGTGATGCTCACCATATACAACACATTTTTTTTTTCCATGAAAGATAAAATTCTATTTTTTTGAATTTAGATTTGTAACTATGATATATAGCACTTTCATTTGGTTTCATAGTGTTTTATTGAATATTTTTTCCTTATTCAAGTTTTGAAGTCAAACTAATTACAATTTAGACATAGGTGAACTGTATACAACATATCTTTTTTGTATGTATCAAAATTCAATTTTTTTGTTGGATCAAGGATTTTGATATCTAGTGCATTGATATTTTTCAAATTTTGTTTTTGATAATCTACTTTTTTTTCACATGTGCAGAATAGAGAGCTTGATTTTCGGTGAAAAACCTACATTCACAAGAAATAAAAATTAAATATAATAATATATGGGTAAAAGCACAAAGTTGTGTCACACTTTCAGTCAACATATTAGCACAACTAAATTTAAGTATTTCTAACTAAAAATCAATTTTGGTAAAACATATAACCTAGTAAGATTCATTCTAGCTAAGTTAGATACTTCCACAATTTATTCAACTAAAATTGTTGGCAAAAAATATATGGAGCACCACTTTGAGTCCAATTTACCAAAAAAAAAAAATTATTTGAAAAACTAGAAGTTTTAATAACTCCTCCTCATGTAAATAACATTTTTTTTTAAATGTAAAAATACCCTTTTGTAGATCCATAAGTTTAGTTTTCAAATATATATTTATTTTAATAGTTTAATTATTATTTTTATTTTTATTTTTATTTATACTAAAATTAGGTTATCAGCAAAAAATATCAGGTTGATTACCATGCCAAGGAAACATACTAAAACTTATTAAAAAAAATTGAAAAAAATATATCCATGCACTAAAGTTTCAATTTACTAATACACACAAAAAAATTGAAAGAAAAAAAATAAAATTTACTATAAAGAGTTTGACATCCCGTGCAACTTCATTTTTCAGCATTTTATCAGCAACTAAATCATAGTGTTAATTTATGAAAAATTAGTTTAAAATTATTTTTTAATTTCTTATAAAAAATACAAACATAAAATATACTGAAAAATACATATTTTACTAGTTTACACCATTTAAAAATTCAAAACATATATGCTACTTTTTAGTGATTCAAGTTTAAAAGTTGGATCAACATTGGTTGTTTCCTTTATAAAGTGTGACACAACTTTGTGCTTTTACCCATATATATATTTTTTAAATTATACTTTTTGGGAAGCTTATACTTTTTTGATATTAAGGAATATTTCAAGAATATATACGAATTTGATACAATGGAGGTATAAGAACATGCAACCAACATGATGCAATAGACTAACTCAATATAGGCAAGACAAACTGAGCTTAGGAATGTGCCAAGTAGTACTAGGAGGGAATGCGATACTGACACAGGATCAAGCTATGATGTGGATGCGGATGGGTGATGGAGGGATCAACAAAACACGATGGGTGAATGCGATGGAAGGTGATGGTAGGCGATGTAGGAAAAGTCAAAGAATCCATGGTAGATGGAAAGTGCTTATTTACACAAGGTTCTTGTTTGCCAGGTTTTCACCAAGGTACTTGCCCGAAGTGCAACCGAAGTGGTTTTCACTAGAGGACGATTTTATTTTTTACTATTTTCAATATTCTTTTTATATTTTTTTTGGATTTTTATATTTTTTTGATTTTTTCGATTTATACATAGAAAGTTTAGGCATCATTTTTTTTGAGATGGGAGCTATTGATGGGCTCACCTTTAGGTGTGGATAGATGATATTTTTAGAGTAAAGTTTTTAACTTAATTATGCTAATTAAGTTACCTTTATTCCTCTCTTAAGATTTCACTTTAGTTCGCATTAAGTGACATTTAATAATTATATTAGTTATTAAATGTTTTCCTATTAGGGTTTCTTTTAGGTTTTGCATGATCTCCTTCTTAAGAATTGATCCATTGTATATTCATCATTCTTTTTTGTTCTGATAAGATAATCTCTCCATTTTTCAGAGCTTCAAACCCTTGTTTGTTTTTTCCATCCATTCTCTTCCTTGTGATAGGTATCCATTTGCATGTAGGTGTTCTTCAACTCTGAAGTTCATTTTGACAACTTCTACATGGTATCAGAACTTTCCTACTGCATGCCTACTCCTTTTTGAAGAATTTGGAGCTACAAGGGTTGGATCAGGCATTCACAATTTTGCAGGGTGATATTTGGTGGATCCAGCATACTACATTTTTTGGGTTCACTTTGGGTCCAAACAGACCTCACCATTGGATCTGTAGTAGTCCAAAACCCTAAAATTGATTGTTCATTCATCCATTTTGGAGAAAGTTGATATGAAAGGAAATAAACACCCATCCGGGCCCATACGGCCATCTGCACCCTGCCAGTTGAAGACAAAGGAGCTATTTTCAGTCCCGAGCTCGTAACTTTTGACCTATTTCTTCGTTTTTCGTGATCTCAACGGCATTGGAACCATATCTTTGAACTCTTCAGTTCCATCCATGCAATATTTCCAAATTTCCTTCCAGGTATATTTTATTCATTTTTTTGTGTTTTCATACTCTGGTGAATTACGTGGACATATTTGCTCTTGGGAACTTCTCGATTGCATGGGTTGCTTCATTTTTTGGTAGTTCTTCATGTATTTCCAACTTTTTGTCCTTTGAGGGAATTTTGAGCATCATTTGTAAGCAATCTTCTATGTAAATGCATTGAGATAAAGTGTCGCACTATTGTACATGTATTTTGGGGATTTTGTACTTGCACTATATTATAAAGTGTCATGGGGGGGTTGTGTAGTGCCTTTTTTCTTTCCATCACACTTTTGTCTGGTGAGTGTCCCTCCATGACGACAATGGATCCATATGATTCTAGCCTCATACATGTGTGCTTTATTTTGCACACCACTTTTTCAGTTGCAGGTGTTTTCTTGCACACTTTCTGATGTTGTTTCTTCTCCTTCATGCACTATAGGGTGTTACACAACATTTCAGTGGATCTATCAAGCTCTCCCAGTTCAGCACTATGGGGGGGTATTATACTGTTCATGTTAATGCTTCCTTGGTTTTTCCTTGGAAGGAATCTTCCATTCTTAGTTGATCAGTGTTTTTCAGACTATTGGTACGTGTGCCATCTATATCTTCGTTCCAGGTGTTTGCCTTTGTTTTCCATCCGAATTGAGTAGTGTCATTTGGGGCACTCATGTAGATTGTTGTCTTCTTGATCCTGATCATCCTCTCTTTAGAGGAGGTTCTTCGACACCATAGTAGTCATCTTTTGACAATTGTTTGCAACTTCTACTACTTCAATGATGTTCTTCTTAGCTTTCAACATCTTTTTTTGGAGTAGAGTTTTTCCCATGAGGTTTTCTCTATTTCTTCACTTTACAAAGATTTGGTTGTATTCGGGTACCTGATGTGACCTAGTTGTTGGGACTCATGTTTACTTTCATGCATTGTAGTTACCTTTGCTTTCTTGCACATGTTTGTAGCTGCACTCTTGCTCATCTTAAGGGGAGGTGTTAGAGTAAATGTTTTAACTTAATTATGTTAATTAAGTTACCTTTATTCCTCTCTTAAGATTTCACTTCAGTTGGCATTAAGTGACATTTAATAACTATATTAATTATTAAATGTTTTCCTATTAGGGTTTCTTTTAGGTTTTCCATGATCTCATTCTTAAGGATTGATCCATTGTATATTCATCATTCTTTTTTGTTCTGATAAGATAATCTCTCCATTGTTTCAGAGCTTCAAACCCTTGTTTGTTTTTTCCATCCATTCTCTTCCTTGTGACAGGTATCCATTTGCATGCAGGTGATCTTGGACTCTGAAGTTGGTTTTGACAAATTCTACAGATATGCTCCTGATTTGTAATTTATCATGATGATGTAGGGTCCCAACCAATTGGGTTCAAACTTTCCTTTGCTATCAAGATTTGGAATTTTATTTTTATTTTCTTCCAACACGAGATCTCTTACTTGAAATTATTGATTCTTGATCTTCTTATTGTAGCTCCTTTTGAGGTAGTTTTGATAGACCTACATGTGATTCAAAGCATCTATGCACCGCTCATCCAATAGTTCTAGCTCATTAAATTCTGACGCCCGATATTCTTCATCAATAATGAGATTTTGCAATGATATTCTTAAGGATGGGAGCTTGATCTCGATGAGAAGGATGGCTTCTAATCCATAGGCTAGGGAGAAGGTTGTTTCACTTGTACACTTGCAAATAATCATTCGGAAGGCCCATAAGGCGAGATTTAGCTATAGGTTTCAGTCATGACCAACTTCATTGACTATTTTCTATAGGATTTTCAAGAAATTTTTATTTGTATCCTCAACTTAGTGGTGCAAGAGCACCAAGTTGCTTTCAAGCCTCCATGAGGCCATTTGTAAATAGTTGCTCTATTTTGTGTATTGAGTCTTATAATAAGGTTTATAAAACCATTTTATAGGTGTTTGAGTCTTAGGAAGTAATATTTGAAGTCATTTGTCAAATAATGTGTAAAGTTGCTACATATTATAAAAATTGTAAAAGTTGCTCAAGAAAATTGTCAAGCAACTTGTCAAAAGTGTCATTAAAGTGTTTTGTCAACAAACTAACTAAAAGGTGGTTGAAAATAGTTATTTTTGGTTGTAAATGTATAAGTAAACCCTCCAAAACTGGAATTGGAGAGGTTGGAGAGGTTGAAGACATTATTTTTGAAGTTTGAAGAATGGCAACCTCAAGTTTTGTATGCATTTTCTGATTTTTATATTGTTTTCAGGTTGAAGTTGTATTTTGTACGGCCTGATATGGACTAAAATAATGGATTGTCATATATGGATGGAAATATCTCTATTTCTAGTTTCCAATTCTTTTTGTCTCATTGAATTTTATTGATTTTTGTGGAAGATATGACTATTTTGGTGAGGGCAGGTTTGGAACACTGCCTAGGGTTTGCAGTTTTGGGAAAAATGCAATAACTTTAGTTTCAACCATTGGATGTTCATAAAAATTGGAAGGAAGGTCTGTAATTAGTTTATCTTAAATTTCACTGAAGGGATTGGCTTCATTGTTTGTTGCATTGAATTATGGGTTGTTGTGAGAATGATTACACTACGATCTAGAATGCACTTAATCATTGTTGAGATGAACGATTTTATGAAAGTTTTCAATTGAATGGAATTTTGAGTTGTGAATACTCTTGCTCTACATCATAGTGGTATCAGAGCCTGAAGATGCTCTAGGAAATTGTTTGTGGTTTGTGTGTGTGGTTGTTTGCAGGTTGAGGAAGGAACCTGATTGCCTAGGTGAGGCAAGGTGAAGTGGAAGGAAGGAGAGACTTGCTTGTGAAGATGGAATTTTTAAAGAGATGTTGGCAGACTGAGGATTCACGAAGGAAGAAGGAAAGAGAGGAAAAGGAAATGAGAAAGAAGGAAAGAAAGAAGGCAAGACAAATAGAGTTTGAGGAAGCCATAGAAAAGATAAGCCAAAGGTTGGAAATATTAGCCAAAGAACACCAACTTCTTAAGGAAGCACAAAGGAGTTGGAATATACCAATGCCAAAGAGGTTAAGATGGCCTCTAAAGAATATTATGAAGAAGCAAAGAAAACAAAATAAGGCAACAAATGAGACAAAGGTAAATTTTGAATCTACTGTTCAAGTTGAGAAAGATAAGTTACAAGTTGAGATGCATGATATTTCGATTGTGTTTGAAGATGAACAAACTTCTTTGTTGGTTAATGAACATGTTGATGTACAAATTAGTGATGAAATTGTTTTTGATGAACAAGTTGAGAAGGTTTTTGATCTTATTGGTAACCCTTGTATTGATACTCAAGTTGATGATGATAAAGTTGTTGATAACATTGATGTTGATATTCATGATCAAGTTGTTGTTGGTAATAAGGTTGTTAATAAAGATGTTGCAGATCTATTTGACAATGAGGTATATGAAGGTTTTCAAGAGTATGATGCAGATTATATATGGTACTCTAATGATAATAATGAAGATATAGATGATGCTATTGAGGTTTATACACAAGAAATGGAGTTTTGGAGCCTAGATGTTGAAAAGATGATTGATAGTCTAAGAAGGCATAAGAAAAAGAAGAGGAAGACAAAACCATGGGTTAAGATGAAGATACAAGTGTTTATGATTGCAGGTGATAGTGAAAATGCATTTATTTTTGCAGGTGCTTTATTTTATGCTAACTCAGGGGACTTGAGTTTTTTCTTCAAGGGGTGTATGGTGCAAGAGCACCAAGTTGCTTTCAAGCCTCCATGAGGCCATTTGTAAATAGTTGCTCTATTTTGTGTATTGAGTCTTATAATAAGGTTTATAAAACCATTTTATAGGTTTTTGAGTCTTAGGAATTAATATTTGAAGTCATTTTTCAAATAATGTGTAAAGTTGCTCCATATTGTAAAAATTGTAAAAGTTGCTCAAGAAAATTGTCAAGCAACTTGTCAAAAGTGTCATTAAAGTGTTTTGTCAACAAACTAACTAAAAGGTGGTTGAAAATAGTTAGTTTTGGTTGTAAATGTATAAGTACACCCTCCAAAACTCGAATTAGAGAGGTTGGAGAGGTTGAAGACATTATTTTTGAAGTTTGAAGAATGGCAACCTCAAGTTTTGTATGCATTTTCTGATTTTTATATTGTTTTCAGGTTGAAGTTGTATTTTGTACGGCCTGATATGGACTAAAATAATGGATTGTCATATATGGATGGAAATATCTCTATTTCTAGTTTCCAATTCTTTTTGTCTCATTGAATTTTATTGATTTTTGTGGAAGATATGACTATTTTGGTGAGGGCAGGTTTGGAACACTGCCTAGGGTTTGCAGTTTTGGGAAAAATGCAATAACTTTAGTTTCAACCATTGGATGTTCATAAAAATTGGAAGGAAGGTCTGTAATTAGTTTATCTTAAATTTCACTGAAGGGATTGGCTTCATTGTTTGTTTTATGGAAGTTATTAATGACTGTTTGTTGCATTGAATTGTGGGTTGTTGTGAGAATGATTACACTACGATCTAGAATGCACTTAATCATTGTTGAGATGAACGATTTTATGAAAGTTTTCAATTGAATGGAATTTTGAGTTGTGAATCCTCTTGCTCTACATCACTTAGTCATTACCTTGGGGGTAGTATGGGGTGGAAAAGAGACCTTGGATATTAAAATTTTGGCGTAGCTCTTGAACATCCTGGTTTTTGAAAGGTGTTCCATTATTTGAGACAAGGGCTTGTGGAGCACCATAAGGACATATAAGGTAGTTCAGGATGAATTTAGAAATCTGATTTACTATGATATAGGTCATGGGAATAGCCTCTAATCACTTCTTGAATTACTTCATAGTAGTGATAATGAACTTGTGTCCATTAGATTAGGTGGGAGAGATATTTCTGATGAGATCGAGCCCCCATTGTGAAAAGGGCCAAGGTGTTTTAATCGGTTGGAGCTCCTAAGCCGGTGCATGGATGAGGTCCCCATTCTATTGACATTGCAAACATCTTCAAACATATTCATTAGCTTCCTTCTTTATTGTAAACCAATAATACATAGTCCTCAGCATTTTCTTAGCCAAGGTCATACCACTAGAATGTGAACCACAAATGCCATTGTGTACCTCCGTTAAAGCAGTGAAAGATTCCTAACGATTAAGGTATCTCGAAAGGGTTCCTTCGATACTTCTATGGTAAGATAAAAAAATGAGATGACTTCCTAATAAAAGGTTCTTTTGAGGTTTGGAGTAATGTTAGTGAGGAGAAATCCTATTTTCAGGTAGGTGTATATGTCATGGTACCAAGGGTGACCAGGACCAATGATTTCACATACAAGCACAAAATATGGTACCTCAAAAGTTGGTATGAGAAGCTTCTCTACAAATAATTATTATTTAGGGACGTTGCATGGGATATCCAACAATGATCTGATTGCAGCCATGGCGTCCATTGCTCTGTTTTTTACCCTCAGTAGCTACTCAAATGTGATTTTGATGAAGAATTCCTTGAGATCCTCCACCAGATTCTTGTATGAGGTAATTTTTTCATCCTTCATTTGGTATTCATCATTAACTTGGTTGATGATTAGTTTTGAGTCTCCATAGACTTTACGTGCCATGATTTTCCACTATACTACAATTCAAAGTCCTATGACAATGGCCTCATACTCGACGATGTTGTTAGCGCAAGGAAAAGATAATCTATATGATTCTGGGATGTAATCTCCTTGTGGTGTGATGAAGAAGATTCCAGCTCTTGACCCATGTTGAGTATATGAACCGCCAGAGTATACCTTCCAATGATCTACTACATTGAGATTGAAAATTGATTCATCGGGGAACTCTTATACCAGGGTATGTGCAGGATCATGATGGGCCAAAAAGTAGCGATATGTAAGTGATGTGATGGCCCATGTGGCTGAAGAGTTTTTTTTACCCAAAATTGATGAAACAAAAAGGCCTTTTAAAGGAGATTCTCAACTTTCCACCAATATAAATTATGCTTTACTTTGAATTTAATAAATAATTATTATTCATTTTCTATTTGAATTACAACTAAAGTCCTGATTTATAGGCTGATTGAAAAACATCTATAGCTTTCAAATGGTATCACATTTTTTAATTTGAAACATACGTCACATTCTATGCTTTGCATACTATAGGATTAAAAAAAAAAAAAAAAATTTATGAATTTTTTACCAAGTTAAGGGGGTATGAGATTTCCACAATCCATAATGCTTACAATTTTTGTTCTTTCTAGATTTTGATTGCATTTAAAATTTTTGCATTAATGTTTCGGATCACACTCCGTGATCAATCATCAAGATATAAAGAGAGCATACGGAGATGAATAATTTGTTGCAGACCCAACTTTTCTTATAAGAAAAGTTGGGTTTGCAAAAAATTATTCATCTCCTTATGCTCTCTTCACATCTTGATGATGGATCACAAAGTTTGATTTGAAACATTGATGCAAAAATTTCAAACACAATCAAAATCCAAAAACAACAAAAATTGTAAGTTAAGGTAGTCAGACATATGATTTTTATTTTTTATTTTTAAAATGTAATAAAAAATTCATAATTAATTATTTACTTGGAAACAAATTACAAAAAAATATGCATCACATTAGGACATGAGTTCTCTACTTATATCTAAATTCTTATAGAAAAATATTATCATTATATTGTGGTTAGGGTGGTTAGACAGACACCTACTTCTTATTTTTCCCTGAAATTTAAGTACTACTGCATTGAAATTTTAATTTTTCACCAAATAGATTTTTTTATTTTAAGGGGTGTGTATGTTTTGTTTAGGGGGGTATCTATTCTTTGGTGGTGGTCCCCCTTGAGCATTTAGGTTGTTGATAGTTTGATTTTTGGGTTGCTATTGTGATGTGTTGTTTTGTTAGTGTTGGTATGTTTGTTGTTGCACATTTGGCCTTGGGGCACTGATAAATAATTTAGCACCAATGACGTCATCATTAGTGATGTTCTTGTTCTTAGCCCATGTGTGAAGTTTTTCCTTGTAAGTTGTTGATGGTCGATTGTCTTGGTATGTGGGTGTGCCCCTTGTGTTATAAGGGCTCTTTTGATATTGAGCACTTTGAGAATCAATTAGTCATACGTTTCTATTCATTGAATTTTCAAATGAAAGGACAAGGTCCCTTCAAGGTTTGAGATGATAATCTCCATTTGTTGTTCTTCTAGCATGGACCATTTTCTTTTTTTCACCTTGGATCACCATTGTTATAAGAAGGATATAAATGTTTCTCCTTTGTCTTTTTTTAGATTGGACAATTCTTCCAAACTCACCTCGACACCCATGTTAAATGAATAATTCTCTATAAATTTGTCCATACTTTCTTCTAACTTTTTAATTCTCGGGGGAAGGCGAGAGAACCATTCCATTGCTCGACCAGCCGGGCTTCGAGAGAAGAGTTGCATTAAATAAGAATCACCATATGTGACCTCCATACAATGTACATGGAATTACCTAATGTGATCTTCAGGATCTCCAGCTCCTCAGTATTTATCAAATTTCAATATTTCAAAGCCTGGTGGAAATGGAACCATTACAATGCTTTTGTCAAATGGATAGGAGCATAAATTCCCTTGTGATTTCTTTGCCTAGTATTTGTTGTGAGAGCAATTTAACCTGTGCAGATAAATCAGTTTGTGGATCGAATGGTAGGATGAATGTGTTTTGTGATGGTGGTATTGTTGCTTGGGTGATGGGTGGGATGGTTTGTATGTTTGGATTTTTTGGTGTGTTTGTGAGAGATTGTTCAAATATCTATTGTGAAATTAATTCTTGTTGATATTCCTACTATTGTTGTTGTACCAACAATGCTTGTTGTTGTTCTTGTTGGGAAAATAATGCATGTTGTTGGGATTGTTGTGCGGTTTTCTATTGTTGTGCTATCAACACTTGTTGCGTGTATTGCTGTAAGGCTTGCTGATAGGCCAAATCTTGTGCTTGTGCTTGTTGTGCTTGAGATTGTTGTGTGGATTGTGCAGCTTGTGTAGCTTATGCATCTTGTGCATCTTGTGTAGCTTGTGTAGCTTTTGCATCTTGTTGTAGTAAAGCTTATGCTTGTTCTTGGGAAGCTTGTTGTACTTGAACTTGTTTTGCTATTTTATTTGCTTGTTGTGCAAATTGTTGAGCTTGGAATTGTTGAAGAACCTTTGTTGGAATCAATGTTCTACAAAATTTAACTTTATTAATCTGATCTTCAAAACACTTACAACATTGAACCGAAAGAAAGATGCAAGCACATAAAGAAATCATCCACAACACCATAACACAAGGATTTTTACGTGAAAACCTTGTTAGGGAAAAAAACACAGTGGAGATCAATCCAAAATTTGAGTACTCAAATATAAGTGTTTTACAAATGGGGAATGCAAATACATTTAGGCGCACTACCTAGAGCTCACTGCTTAGATACACAAGGAAGGCTCACTTTCTTACAAAAGTTTTAGATTACATCTAGAAGATTTGAACTGAGAATGTAACATCTAATAATTCCATATTATAGTTCTAATTAAGCTCATCAGTCGCATTCTTATCCTTCCTGGTCAATTCTACTCTTCTACTCTGTTTTCTTTCATTTGCATCACAAAACATTTTATGCACAAGTGAGACTATGCATAATCGCTCTACTATCCTTTTGAATTTTGCATCATACTTCACACACTTAATTTTCATACCAAAATGATATAAATGATCGATTATATATATCTGCAACAAAATATTTAATCAACCATATGTCGACTTCAATAAAACATAAAATATTTTTCAACCGTCTGCTCCATCCACAAATGATTTTCAATGCGTGCACCATCCAAATTTGGCCACAACATAGTGTAGACCCAAAACAAAATACTCAAACCTGAAAATACTTCAAAAAATTTCTCCTTGAACATTTGCAACATGCCACATTCACTTAGTCGGCCTTCTAGCACTGTTAAACATAAAATCAGTCAACCTGATCTCCTAACTCATACACCAATTGATGCAGCAACACAAAGATCAAGAACAAGATATTCTAGATACCCAATGACCTTCTATGAGATCCACAACCCAAACTGATAAACTGGTAATGCAAATGGATTGACAGACTCAACTTCAGTTAGATACCCTATTCTTTACTTTGTCTCCGAGTATGGACAAATACTGAAGTGCAAACCAGATCAATGACTTAGATTGCCATCAATGACAACACTAGAAGCCATATGCCAACAATCTCCCCCTTTGGCATTGATGACAACACTTTGTGGAAAATGACTAAGTGTCAGAACCAACATACTGCAATTTCTTTCAAGACTTCAAAAGGTCATAGATGACACAACTCCCCCTGAATTTGATAAGGAATTTTTCACTAATCTCTCTCCCCCTTTAACATCAATGACAAACCAAAAAAAAAAATTCCTATAGTAATCCCTTTTGGAGTGTAACCGAAAACTTACTTATTCAAAAACCGGTTCAAAATTTTGAATTAGTACAACCGCTACTTGTGTTAGAAGATTATTTTGTATATTTCCTTCATCTCTGGAATGAAATTCTTTCATTCTTCTACTGCAATCTTGATGATTATGATCACACTGTTGTTTTTAGATGTCTAGTTAATAATCTTGATGAGGGATTCCAGAATGGTGATGGCTTCTTCTAATATCTCTCCTTTCCGTAGTATCTCAGTCAACTATTCCAGTCTGCATTATGTTATGTCCTTCACTTTCCAAAAGGTTTCAACAATCATTTTTCTTTTCCTTTCCCTTCAACTCTTGGATTCTTGCATGTTGGAGGATTAAATACAACAATTTCTTTAGCTCTTTTCTTCTTTCTCTCCATCTCAATGGAGGAGGAACCAAATTCAAGTGCCCTTACCAGAAGGGGAATACCAATTGAGCCAAAATTTCCTATCAAAGCTTTAAATAAAATCTCATATACTTGGTCAGAAATTGCCAAATTGTTAGAGTGTATGTAAATTTGATTGCAAACTGGTTCACTCTCTTCCCATATTATGTTGTTGTTCAACGGTAAGCAATTCAAAAAATAAATCACAAGACATATAACCAGAGTACCAAACTTGAAAGGGTAATCTGTCATCTTTGTCAATTGTACATTCTCCATTATTTGATCTTTCAGTAATCTACAAAGGTCAAAATTTTGATATTCCATTATCATCCTCTGTGAAATGTAAACGACACTTGCCGAAGTTGCACCTTCTTTGTTTCTAAAAAATATTTTGTAAGATACTCCATGCACAATGTACCTTGTCACTGAATCTCTAATTGTTGAGATTATTAATTCCCTTTGATCTCTAGTTACTCCAGTTAGGGTTTCAACTTCTTTTTTTCAGATTGACTTCTTTATCAGTACATCCACAACTTTGCATAACCTAGTTACAGTTCCAATCACTTCTTTCGAGATATGGTAGGGTTTATCCAGAGTTAGAATATCACCATTCAATCTGTCCATAATTTAAACTTAATGATTTTTTCATTCTCGAAATAGGGGAATACACTCCAAATATCCAAGCTTTTTTGTTTTGCTTCTTTCAACCATTTAAATTCATCTAGCGACAATATGTTTTTTACAAATCTAACCTTCTCGCAGCTATACTCATCTAGGTTTATCATTCCTTTGATTTGTTCCATTTCACCTTTAGTACTCATCTCTTGTATCTAACAAAGAAGTTCTTCAACTACACACAAAATTAAATGGAAATTTCTCAATACAACTGAAGTACCTAATGGATTAGGGTTTCATCGACGAATTATCTTCATGCTTTCAAAATTATGTTGCAGAGTGCTCTCCTTTTTTTGTCTTTGATATAAAGTGGAAAATGAGAGTTCCAACTTTCTTTTTATAACTCAGACACCTAACCTTTTGTTGTATTAAATGTTTTTTCCCTAAGTATTCCAGATACCCTGTTCTCTGAGTTAGCGAGAGAAAAATTCTTCGGCGGACCTTCGATTTATTGAATTTCTTTATGAGTATTTTCCAATACATTTGTAAATCATTAATACAACTGTTGACAATCTTTTGCATTCTGGTACCAACTATAGATAGGGGGAAAAAAATATTTTCTTGAAAAACTCCCCCTAGGCCAATGGCCTGAAATAAATTCCCAAAGGAATTACCAACACCAGGTTTCGATATAGAACCATCTCCTACATCAGACTCGTTCTTTCTTACCCATGTCTTCTTCATTTGATCTCTTATTTCATCCATAATCACTTTCCCTTTTCCTTTATCATCTTTCTGCGTATTTTTTCCTTTGTATGTCAGACCTCTTCTATCCATATTTTTATTTTTGCAGAATCTTGCAATGTGACCATATTTGTGCAAACTAATCATTCCATTAATTTCTTATTGATCGATATTGGCTATAAATATGCCCAAATCTTCCACAGGTATAACATTTAACATTACTTCTACTAACATAGTTGTTTGACATATTTTTGCACTCAATTGACTTATGATAAAACTTATCGCAATTGAAAAACTGACTGGAGAATGAGGGATCACTTGATTTTATTTTAATTCTACTTTGAGCAGCCATATGACCAAATTTATTCCAAGAAAAACTATATCCATTAAACTTTTGAGCATTAGGCTGTCTTATCGAATGCCTTTTTGCTTTGTTCATTTGATTTCCTCGCCTAAAATTCCTGTCCAGATCCAAAACTTTCTCCTTTCTCATATCCAAGTACTCTCTTGTCATTTACATTCTTCTGACCTTGAGTCAACTCATCAAGCTTAACTGAGATGATCTTGAACCTCTCCTTGTATTCATTTGTAGTAGCAAGTTCATCCCTAAGAATAACAATCTATCTTTCAAGCTCTTCTTCATTATTTATAGATTGATGTAGTTCAATCTCCAACTAAATGAATCCTCCATTAATTCTACTACATTCATCAAATCTTTCTTTTAAGGACTGAGCCAAATTCTCCTCATTCTTCTTTCTCTCTGTAATCTCCTTAGTCGGCTTCATCACCATAGATTCTATCTCATTTTTTAGGGTAGCAT
Organism: Sequoiadendron giganteum; assembly: GCA_007115665.2. Classification (NCBI taxonomy): domain Eukaryota; kingdom Viridiplantae; phylum Streptophyta; class Pinopsida; order Cupressales; family Cupressaceae; genus Sequoiadendron; species Sequoiadendron giganteum. Next base: position 621,168,682 of record CM021105.1, on the reverse strand, counting down.
TGTCATTGGAAAGCTTTTCACATTCTTTAGTCATTTCCTTCAAGGTTTGATTCAGTTGAACATCATCCATGCTTGTGCTCTCTTTTTACTTAATCTGATCACAAAGATCCTTTCTCTTATGGACTTAATAATTTTATCCCTCAATGTTTGAATGAATTTCTCAGTATCCTTAAGACTTTATTTCAATTCCCGAACTTTTTCTTTGGACTAATGAAGGTCATCAAGTGCCACCAAAAGTTGTTGTTGAAGAATACCAAAGTCCATTACATTCCAAGATCCACCTCAAGCTATTAAATTTTTTCCGAGGAACTAGGCTCTGATACCAATTGTTTGAATCAGGGAACACTGAGTGGGGGGGGGAGGGTGAATCAATGTTCTACAAAATTTAACTTTATTAATCTGATCTTCAAACCACTTACAACATTGAACCGAAAGAAAGATGCAAGAACATAAAGAAATCATCCACAAAACCATAACAAAAGGATTTTTACGTGGAAACCCTGTTAGGGGAAAACCACGATGGAGATCAATCCATAATTTGAGTACTCAAATATAAGTGTTTTACAAATGGGGAATGTGCATGCATTCAAGTGCACTGCCTAGCTCGCTCACTGCTCAGATACCAAAAGAAGACTCGCTGTCTTACAAAAGTTTTAGATTACATCCAAAAGATTTGAGTTGACAAATTAGCATCTCCTAATGCTAGATTAAAGTTTTAGTTAAGCTCATCAGTCACATTCTTCTCCTACTTGGTTGATTTTTCTCTTTTGCTCTATCTACTTTCATTTGCATCACAAATCCTTTTATGCACAAGTGAAACTATGCATAATCGCTCTACTATCCTTTTGAATTTTGCATCATACTTCACACACTTAATTCACAGACTAAAATCATATAAATGATCACTTATATCTATCGACAACAAAATATTTAATCAACCATATGTTGGATTCAATAAAGCATAAAATATTTTCCAACCGTCAGCTCAATCCACAAATGATTTTCAATGTAGACCATCCGAATTTGGCCACAACATAGTGTGGACCCAAAAAAAAATCCTCAAACTCGAAATTACTTCAAATAATTTTTCCTCGAGCATCTGCAACACACCACATTCACTTAGTCTGTCTTCTAGCACTGTTAAAAAAATAATCAGTCAATTGGATCTCCTAACTCGTACACCAATTGATGCGATGACACAAAAATTGAGAATAAGATATTCCAAATGCCCAACGAACTTCCCAGAGACCCACAACCCGAACTAATAAACTAGTAATGCAAATGGATTGACAGACTCAACTTCAGTCGGATACCCTATTCTTCACTCTATCTCCTAGTATGGAAAAATATTGAAGCGTGAACCAGATCAATGACTTAGGTTTCCATCAGTGACAACACCATAAGACATATGCCAACAACCTTTTTGTATTCTTGTTGTGCTACATTAAATGTGATACTGTATTGATTTTCCATATTTGGATTTGGTGGTGGAGCTGGGGGATTTGGTGGAATGGTGTGAGATGAGGTGGCAAGATTTTTTTGGGGTGGTTGTTGTGGTATTTGTCGGGTGATGACAAGGGTTTGTGTGGTAGATGGTATGGTTTATGTGCTTGGTCCTTGGGAGACCATGTCTTGAGATGTTTGGGGTGTGGTAGATAATGTAATGACTAGTTGAGATGTTTGGATTGATACCACTTGGTGTTGTGATATCAGTGGTATGCTTGGAGGATTTGGTATGACTAACATACTTATTTGATTTGTGATCAGGGGATTGATTTGATTTGATTGGTTTTAGATTGGTATGTTGGATAAAGGGGGTTTCCCTAAACCTTGGATTGGTGAGGATGTTGATGGAAATAGTGAGAATGATGGGAAGATTTGTGGTGTGTTCCCTTGCAAAAGTGAGGATGGTGCATCAAAATTTCCCACTTGTGCAAACATATCCACTTGTCCTTGTGATATCATGGGAACAAAACTTTGTGTAAGAGGGTATGCAAGTGTTGCAGAAAAGGTGGAGGGGTTTTTTGTATCATGAAAGATGAATGGCACATATGGATGTTTTGTGTCTTGTGGGATGGTGTTAGGCATACCCAAGATCGTGTTTTCATCCAAGTTTTGGGTGTTGACTAGTGGATGTGTTTGAAGAGCTTGGAGTAATGAAATTCCCTTGGTGATCATGGGTTGACTAAGAGTTGTCGACAAGAAAATATGCAAATGCTTAGAAAAGCTAAAATACATGCATTCTATTAGCATAATCACCTTTTAAAACCAAGCATACCTCCAATGTCCTCATGAAATAATACCTCATGCTTCAAGATGCAAACACATGACAAGCTTAACCAAAGAATGTAAAACAAATACATGAAGTATACCTATTTCATGGTGGATACGGTGCTCTTTGAATATGTGAATTAGCTCTTTCCCAATCCTTGCCAAGCTAAGTAAATGATAGACAATGAGATGCTCATGAACTCAAGTTGCCTATAATAAGGATTCTCTAAAAATGTAGTTTTCAAATGAGATAGAAGTCATTGAATTTATAGGAAAGATTGAGAGAGGAGAAGCCAAGATTGAGCAATGTGGGACTAAAACCCAACAAATTAGAGAGAGCCACTTGCAACAATGGGATTGGCCCATGCTTGTGCAAGTTTTGGTCAATGTGCCCATTTCAAATTTGAAAATGGCAATAAATGAATATGGTTGAAGATTTTTTAGGGGAATTGTGTTTGTCTAAAAAAGTCAAACATGAGAGTTAATGAGGGCATATTCCTTGGGAATATGCCCTTGTGAAGGAAAATAGGTGTTTTAATAAATCAATTTAAATGATTTATTGTGCAAGTGGATGAATCTAGAGGATTTAGGTGATTAGGATTAAACTAACCAGGATTTGATTAATCTAACAAGAGTTTAGGTGATATGGCATTTGATTTAAATTTTTGTATTTTTTTAAAATCAAATGAGAGGAAATGCATATGAGTGATTTAATTAGATTAAATCAATACTTTAGGAGGTTAATTAATTAATTTGATTTAATTAATTAAGAGGAAAGAATGATCAAATGTGATGCTTAATCAATAATGTTAATTTTGTATGTCTACAGGAGCATGAGATGATGTTGGTTGTATGATAGGTTGGATGACATTTGGGAATGAAGGCATGAATGATACTGGTGGCATGTTCCCAAGAGGTTGTTCAATAATAGTGCTCAGATCAAAATCAGAAGGGAGTTTAGCCCCTTCCTTTGCCAATTCCAACATGTATTGTGTGGGATTGAGCCTCATGACTGTGTTTACATCCTTGTGTGTTTCAAACTTTTGGACTAGCTCAATTATTTCATCTTGGTTCATCCCTTGGAAGTTGTTGGTGACATCCTTCACTTGCCAACCACCCTCTTGAGGATTTTGAGGTACTTGAGGGGGATCAAGTGGAAGGTTGATGCATATCCTAGGGTTGAATTCTGATACTGTTTGACTCAAATCACTTGAAGTGGATGTTTCTTTGTTTTTCTCCATGATCTTCTTGTGTTTTGATCTTGTTTGGACCATAAAACTAGGATAAAATTTTAGGAGTATGGAGGTGAACCTCTAACTCCTTGGGTTGGTCTAAACTTTAAGTACAAAAAGAAAATCTAGGATATTTAAGGATCAAATGATGATGGTGTGACAATTTAAGGATTAATGATATGGATGTTTTTAACTTCTTGAAAACTTTGGAGGAATACTAGATGTTAGGATCTTTAGATTTTGATTTTGATTTGGTTTGATTTTATTCAAGGACAATGGACTTATAAATCCAAAGATGTTAGATGTTATGTTGGGGTAAACTTGTCCACAAAGGTGATGATTTAACTAGATATGTTAAGAAGGATTCATCCACACATATTTAGCTAAACAAATTTATTTTGATTTGATTTGAAGGATTTACCAAAAGTCTAGCATGAATGATTTTTTCCAAGGTTCCAAAAGGTATTTGTGAGGTGGGATTTTAATTGATGTTTGGGATGAATGAGAGTGTTGATTTTTTTATCCTAAATGAACCTAGAGAGACTTTGTTTACAAGACCAAGGTATTGAAGAACATGTTATACTTCTAAGAATTTCAACCCTATGTGAGAATTTGAAAACGTTGGAAAAGACCTAGATTTTGACAATAGTAGAATGAATACAAGTTTGAATTATTGCTTGAAGCACATTTGTAAAAGTTGTAAACAAATATATCTCTGGTTTCATGAAGTGCTATGAGGTGTTTCTTGAGAGCTTTACAACTATGACGCTTTTTACGACTAATGGACTTTGGTTTCAAAATTTTGACTTTGCAGGAAATCATTAGAAAAAACACATATGTGGGGTCCAATTGTCTTTTATCTTGGTTAAATGGATTATTTTTACCACATAAACACCTCTTGCTTAACTTTTAAATGGAATGTCTATGTCTTAACTCTTTTTCATTCCACAAGGTCCATTATGTGAAAATCAAAGGGTCAAAGCCATAGTTTACCTAGGTTAACTTTCGAGAGAAGAAATTGAGATATAAGGCCCAAATATTTAGAAGCCTCTAAGATAGAATCCCTAGGGGCAAGCAGTAATATTTGGATCTTTCAAAAATATTCATTCTTTCCAAAGGGTTTGAAATTTGTATGATTTGTTTAATGTTTTTTTTCAACGTTTGAGATCCAAGCAATGTGTTTTCAATCTAACTCCCAAGAAATATAACATCCTAGCTCAATTGGTACATTTTTCTTGGTGGGCTTGCCTCTTTCCCTTCGTAGTCTAGAAGAGATGATTTTACATGCAAACAAGGAAAAAGTATAAAGGTATGTTAAGAATGAAGTATTAACCTCTATACTTTAACCAAGATTGAACATGGAAAGTAACTTCTTGGAAGCTAAGTTACAATGCACCAGTTTGATAAACTCGTTGGATGGACTGGTTGGTTACTACAAAAAAGGTTCTTAATGACAACAAACCATGAATACTAGAACCAACACTCACCCGCTTGGCCACTTAAGTATTTTTGACCATTCACATTCCACTTAAGGTGTGGGATTAGGTGCAATATGTTCTTGGCATGGATTGATGCTAATTTCTCATGATTTTGAACACCCTTTGATATAGCCTATCAGTAAACGTGCTTGCAAGAACTTTCCAATGATCACACGAAGCACAAGGGGAGATGATATACACTCAAAATGCACCAAAGACAAAATCACACAATTCAAGCACTTTTTCATTTTAAACCCTAAAGCAATGGTGAGTTTGTTTTAACCACCAAAAACCAAGTGTGAAGTTGCTTGTTCAATTTTAGTCCAAAATAAAAATCTAATGAGTTTCTAAGTTCAATTTTAACCAGCTTGAAAAGATCAAACCAATGGTTACTTTTAAACCCAAAAAATAAGTGATTTGTCCTAAAACACAAAACAAAAGCAACACTGTATGCCCTAGGCTATTACAATAAGCATTTAAAAATGATTTTTTCAAGTTAAAATTCAATGCCCACTTCCAACTCAAAAATTCTTCAAATATTGTTTCTTATGCTTCAATGTTGCAAGTTCCTTGTGCAAACGAAATCCATCCTATGATAGTCAAAACCTATACAACATGTCTACCATATAAATCTATGAAAAAATAATACGACCCTCCTTCTAGCACCATTATGTAGATGCCTTTTTATGCACTTTCTCGGAAACAAACAAACATTAGTATTGCTAGTTAAATTAAGAAAACCAAATAGAGTTTCCCTATGAAATACTTAATCATGCTAAATATTCAAACAAGATAAATAGAACCAAAGTAACTAAATACAAGAATATGAAAACAAGATCAAAATATATCCCATAGTGGGAGTGGTGCTCCTTTTATGTGAAAATGATGTCCTTTCCCACCCTTGATAAGCTTCCAGAATGATGAAAAATCAAATATGAGTGATCAAGTGCAAGATGAAAGTGCCTATAGTGAAAATGCATAAGATTGTGGATGGATCTGAATTAGAAATGGCTTCTATTTATAGGTTGAAGAGTTGAATATTGGAGAGATAGGAGTAATGTGGGACTAAAGAAGAGCCAATGAGATTGGGACACTTGTCTCAAATCTATTTGATGAAAGTGGAGCACATTTTGGCAAATGTGCAAGAGGAAAGGAGGATGTAAGAGAAATAAATGCATATGGTTGAAGATGTGAGAGGATGTAAGAAGAATAAATGAGGGTGTGAGAGGAGTTAATGCATGTGGTTGAGATGTTTTGGATGGAAACTGTTTGGGTAAGAAAGTCAAATAAAGGGATTTAATGAGTGAATATTCCTTAGAATATTCTTTGAGAGGATAAATGAGGTAATTAGTTAATTAAAAGAATTGATTTTCATGTGCAAGTGGGTTGGTTAATTAGGCGTTTATTTTGACCAAGGTTGAGTCAAAACTTAGAGAATGGGTAATGAGGGTTAGGAGTTGATAAAAGTTAATTAATTAAGAAATTAATTAACTTTGAGTGGGTTAGGGGATTTGATTTAAATCATTTTATTTATTTAATCAAATAAGAGGCCTTTGGGGATAAATTGATTCATTTAATTAAATTATATGAACAATGGTGAATTAACCCAATAAACTTTTGTATTTGATTAATAGAGGAATTCAATGATAATTGATTGGAATTGGATGCACTATGTCAGTTAGGATTATTTGCATGTCTAAAGTGGCTATGTTTTTTCATTGTTTAGAAATGTAATTATTAGACAAGCAAAATATATTTCATAGTTAATTTATCCACTATTCAAGTAGAGAATATGATTCTTAAAAATGCCTCGAAGAAGGTGGTTGGGTTACAAATGATTTTTTTAGGTATAGTTTTGATGCAAGATTTTTATAATTAGTTATGATAGAATAGTGATATTTTATTGGATATGAATTGAAAATATCATTCTTGTACTAATAATGTTGATATTTAGTATCACTTTGTGTGAAATTGTAGAGAATGATAAGGTCATGTTACTAAAATTAACACTTAGGAGAATGTTATAATTTTTCTCACAAAGCTAGTGCATATGAATAGGTTAGATCTTAGTACATGTAGCTCATAGGCCTTGGTTCTTGTACTTAGTTTCATTTTCATTTCATAAGGATGTATTTTTAATGTATAATTTCAAGTGGGAGATGTTAGGATTAAGGAGGTGTCATTTACTTTGTAATCCTATGTATGTTTTATGTGTCTCCAACCCTATTAGCATGTGAATTTGTATGTCTAGGGTGTAATTGGAGAAATAATTTATCCCACACATTCTTGGAATTTTTTGTCATATGAATCCATGAAATAGGTGAAACACAATAGTGGATTTTATGATTAAATTTGAGGTCATTTATGGATGAAAGTAAATACCTAAAACTCGCATGCAAACAAGGAAAAAAATTGACTTCGTTCTTAATTAGCATACAAATTTTGTTCATGCATACAAAACTAAAATCTTTATATTTCAAGTATAAAGTGAAGCTAGATTGCATTATGTAGATATTCAATCTCATTACACCATTCTAACCCCATCTCTAATTCACATCCATGCTGGTTCCAAGTAAATGATTCTAGCTCAAGTGAAACTTATCCTTCCTTAGCAATATAAAGTTTCTCATGACTAGAAAGAAGGGCATCATATTCACTTATGCACTCATAAATATTGAAACTTAAAAATTCTAGCATGCTTCACTATTACAAGGACTAATACACCCCTTATCTAAATCATAGGCATCATCACTAGTTAAACGATTAGCATACCAATCATCTTGAGACAAATCATAACTAACAAACCCTTCAAATTATCTTTTTATATAAGGATATTCAAAGTAACCATATATATATTAATTACTACTATAAATAAATGATCTTATAATATACTTATTCTACTCCTCTTATAAACCTATGTTCACTTGAGCTTCCTCCATTTATAAATTATTTATCAAAAAATCAATATGGGTAAGATGAAGTGCCTCACATTGAATAAGTTGGTTTCTAGATGTTTTTAGATGATCAACATAATTATTATCTTCATATTTGAGTGCATCTAGTTCCAAGGTGGTTCCTACACCCTCATTTTGGCTGGCATAACAATTTTTAGATGTAGAGTCTTCTAATTTATCTTCTTGTGAATACACATTCTTAGTAGATTCACAATTAGTAACATCATCCTCAAAGGAAATAAAACATAGAATCACATCAAAGAGAGTTATTTTTATGATCCTCAAATTAAACACTGGCATGCACAACCTCAATTTTATTAGCCCTAATACAATTGATTCACTATATTGGAAACTAGTGCACAAACTTACCTCTTTATTGAAATAGTTGTCGCAAGATGTGCCCTCAAATAACTCAACCTCCTTAGAGTACTCACTTTCATCATGTTCTTCATTAGTATCCTCCATATAAGAAGAATCTCCACATTGATCATTTAATATTTCTAACTTATTTACATTGGCACTTCAAGACATCATACCACTCACATATCCTTGCTTTATTTCTTAAATAATATGTGCTCATTGAGGGACTTACTCAATACTTTTTGGATTCAATTCATTTGGTATTAAAATTGCATCAAGCTCCAAGGATTCACAAAACATGTGTGACATGCATTGATGTATTAGGTCTATCTCCCTTAGGGGTATTACAATATGTAGTTGTAAATATTTTGTTAAAATTTAAAATTAACTCTCCCACTTGTGTTTTCATGTTGCTACTATTCTTGAACAAGACGTTTAGGGTCAACACTACATGTATATTACTCACTAAATGATACAACAAGAATTTCCTAGAAAGAAAAATGATAACTTGGATAATTACCCAACAATTCTTCAACACTCATATACAAGGATTTGACAAATAATTTATCTATAAATATTCTTTTTCTTCCTTAAATACTCATAAAAAATAAGAAAATGACATCTTGGACAACTACCTAACAATTATTTTGCACCCACACACAAGGATTTTATAATGTATAAAGATATGGTCATGTTAGGTTTAGGTTAATTATCATAAAATTGTACATCTACTCTATAGTTCTAGCATAGAAAATATACCAACAAATATTGTCATATTTTTAATGGATTTTATAGATGCTTTATATATAATTCCTAACTCCATTTGGTAATAGGCTTCTTTGGTAATATTTTTTGAAGAATTATTCTTTGATTTGAACTCTCAAGTTCCCTTGAGTCTCTAAGAAACTTGCAAGAAAGAAAAGTTGAGATACACAAACCCATTGATGGAAAATTATGTACTCATTTGCCAGTCTTGTCATGGCAATAATCTATAGGAGACTTTTATTCTATAGCATGTATTACAAATTGGGTCCTTGTATTTATAGTAAAAAAGATAGAGACATGTGGACTTTAGATATGTATACAACATTTATTTTCTTTAAAAAAATACATTCTCCAATAAAAAAATTTTAAAAAAAATTCCAATCTAGAAAATATTTGAATTCCATAATATTAAAGAAACTAGGATGAGCTCTATAAATTTTTTGTATCAATTTTTTGGATTACATTTGACAATTCATCATCAGGAAGATGAAATTAAAAATATCAATTATAGATATAGTGTGAAATATAGTTGTAGGGAAGGAAGTGATAAGAGGATTGAAGAATGAGGGAAAAATGTGAGGAAGGTGGATTAAGAGAGAAAAGGAAATTATGTTAAAGTGATAAAAAAAAAGGATAAAATAAAATAACTATAAATAAGTAAAATATAATCTATGAATAAATATATGATTAAATTTGGGTATGCAAATATAAGCTAAACACGAATGAGAGAAAAAGGATATATAAATGCATATAAATATATTTAATTATAAGAAAATATTTGTATGCATATGCATAGATATATATAAATATCTAATTTATTATAATGGAATGTGCATCTGTACAATCTTATATGAAACCTTGTAATTATACCTATATGTATTTGTATATGTATATATGTGTATAATGCAAGCAAGAGTTGAGAATAATTGATCAAAAATAAAAGAAAGAATATGGATATAAATGTATTGCTAACCAATTCGAAAGTAAGCAACCATGCATTCATATATCAACACACACATATAGATACAAAATAAATATAGATATATAGGTGCAAGGTTTCATTTAGGCTTGCAAAGATAAACATATCACTATAATAATCTTGATATTGATATATATTTATGCATATTCATACAAATTATTTCTTATGATTAGATATATTTATATGCATTTATATATCCTTTTGTTCTCAATTGTGTTTACCTTGCAATTGCATACCTGAATTTACTCATATATATTTATTCATTGATTGTATTTTACCAGTTTATAACTACTTCGATTTTTCATCCCTTAAACTTAATCTCATTTTTTCTCAATCCCTCTTCCACTCATTTGTCTCTTGGTTCTCATCACTTCCTCCCCTGTTCGTCTTTTTAACACTATGTTTACAATTTATTATTTTATTTTCTTCTTCTCAAATGTAATTTAAAACATTGATACAAAGACATACACAATTGATTCCAAAAACTATCTTTCAAATACAGTTTATATACAATTTTTTTTTCACAAAATAATACTCCAAACTAATTGCTAGAGTCACGGATTTACAATAACAATATTCCTTCACAAACGGCCCTTTGATAAAGTGTTGGAACTATCTTTAAGACTTTTAAATAGTATGTTATAACATACTTTTTCACCTCACAAAACCGAATAGCTCACTTTACAGCTAGAAAGACAACGTTTTACTGTCGACAGAAGGAAATTTTCAGGCTGGGGTTAAACCGAACTCCGGATTTCGCAGTTGTAAATTCATGGGGCATAGAAGGAATTTTAAAGTCTATTAAGAGTAAATGGCAGCTTATCCCTGCTGTAGGGTATAGTTGGTGTTACATAAGTTGTCTCACCTAATCCATCTCCTAGTTGGCCTCTTCGTTCATCTGTGGTGATGGCAGCAGCTGTAGGTGAATGGCCACCAGCTGCAGGTAAATGGCCTTCTCGTGTCGAAGAAATTCTGCAAAAGGCGAGGCATGATGTTGCAGATGGGGGAATGAGCATGCGTGTGCCCGAGGCCATGGTAAATACCAAGGCAGAGGTTTATAATCCTCAACTAGTGTCGCTGGGTCCTTACCACCATCTGTGGTCCAGAGATAAAGCCTTGAAGCCTTCAAACCAACGCCACACTTATCTTCAGCAGATGGAACTTTACAAGCTGAAGAAAGCAACTGAGAGAGAGCCTGAGGTCATCAAGCGCTTGCTCACAAAAATATCCGAGGACTCTATGATAATTGTGTTTGAGCACATTTACCAGATGAAGATAGAGAAGAAGGACATTCCAGAATTTACATGGATGATGATGCTAGATGCCTTATTTCTTTCCAACTTTCTCTTGGAAATCAACAGCAAGAGTATGGTATCTGGAAAGGCAAGCATCATGTGTGATATTGTGAAACTGGAAAACCAGATCCCTCTTTTCCTTCTCATACAAGTAGAAAATACTGTGAGGACGAGCGAGCAATCAGTTGCAAATGCTCCGCAGAGGACATATGCATCTCTCATCGAATCTCAAATAAAGAGTATGTGTTGCTTCGAGGTATCTGACATAAATTTCAATACAGAGAAAGGAAAGCATTTGCTAGATCATATGCACAAACGTGTCTCCTCCATCCTCCAAGTTGAAATTAAGGATGGAACGCAAACTTGGCAGCAGTGGGTTTTGAGTGGGCTAGAAAACATTGCTGCCGTAGTGATGGCTTGTTGTAAAAGGCATCCAGCCCGAAGAGATCATCAAGATTTTCTTCCCAAATACAACGCAAGGGAGCTGGTCAAAGGCGGGATTAAGTTTAAAGAGTTTAAAGGCCCAGGTAAGATCAGATTTTCCAGGAACTCGGACACACTTTATCTTCCTCAGATAACAATTTCAGACACCTACACTGAAGTGCTATTGAGGAATTTGCTTGCGTTGGAGTTCAATGACGCGGATGGAGAGAAACATGTGATGCAATACGTGGAGTTCATGGATTGTCTCATCGACACCCCAGAAGACGTCAACTTGCTGCGAGAAAGCCACGTCATTATTCGTAAGAGCATGATGATCACAGACGACTACGTGGCCAAGATGTGGGACGGCATGTCTAAGCCAGTCTATCATCCAGGCTTTCTGGTGGATGGTGAAGACTTGAAGGCTCAAATCAGAGAGGCGCTCATCAAGAATTACTACAATAGCAAGATTAGGGGTTGGTGGGCCGAATTTCGTATGGATTATTGGTCAAGTCCATGGAGTGACGGCGTTAGTGGTAGGAATTTTTGTGGTGATCTTGACTATGGTGCAGACATACTGCTCTGTGAAGGAATGTCAGCCGGAGCATCCCGAAAGGGAGAGAGGCGGCGGTAAGCGTTTCAACCGCTTTGGGTAGAGGCAAAAGTTGAAGAATGGAAGTGTGGTATTCTAGTTGTACAAGAATGGATAGTTGTGTCTGCTTATCATGTTTTCTTTGTAGCGCTCTCTGAAGCTGCTGTTTAGAATTTAAGCTATGTTTTTGTTGCAGATATCTTAACAGTTATTATTTACAGTGTGATGTTATGAATTTGAAGAATAAAATATATGAATCTTAGAGGTGTTTGAGTTTGATCTATAATTATAAGAATTTATTTATTTCCTTAAAATTATATATTGTAATCACCCTCTTTTATTTTCAGCTTGATCAGTTATTGGTATATTTCAAACTGGTATTGGCAGCTGAGTTTGATAGCTGCTGTTTGTCCTGTTACCATTTATACATTGTTGTGCACTCACTACTGTATTTTCGCTACTTTCTCACTTTAAAATGGAATCCAACTAAAGCGTAAAGTGCTACCAACCATTTTTAAGTATAGTTAGGGTTATTCGCCATAGAAGAAATTTCTAGTGCATTGCCTAGATATTTTTAACTTTATTTCGTGAGTTTGGTTAACACCAGTTGTGAGTATGCAAAAGACTATAACCAAAAGAATGACGCCAACCTCCTATCCACGATGGTGAGTTTGGTTTTTGTGACTTAATTCTCTCTTAAGTTGCTGCGTAAGGAAAAAGAAGAAAAATGTTATTCTTCTTTACTTTGTTATTGTGAATTTTGCATCATTTTCTTATATCTATTCTATCAGTTATATTATATGAAGGCATAATGGATATTTATATCTCAATACATAATGAGTATATTGAAAAGAAAGAAAAAAGTTATCATGCTTTAATTTTGTTATTTGGTATTTTGCATCATTTTCTTTTATCTATTCTATCAGTTATATTATTTAAAGGCACAATGGTTATTTTGATAGTTACAGTTAGTAATTATATTCCAATACATAATGAGTATATTGAGTGCATTTTTACATATTTTTGAATTTTTTAATATATTACTTTTCAATATTTAATTTGTCATAGTAAAGTATAAATTTGTTGAAGTAAATTATATTGTGATTGGTTAAAATTATTGCATATTTAGAGATGACACATTATTTAGATGTTGTGATGTAAAGGTTAATGTTGTGGTTACTATATTGATTACTTAGATAAGTGGGAGATATAATGAACAACTTATATTTTTCAATTATGTGAGACTAGATCTACTTTTATTATAATGTTTCTTGAACACCTCTACATGTGTGCCCTTGTTCTTCTCAAGATAGTAGACATTTAAATGATTAAAATCATAAATTGGAAGGATAAATAATGTGTATCTACACTTCCACATTTGTCTTACCTCTTCCAAAAACCAAGCAAAGTCTATAAAGTCAATTGAAAAAATGAAAATAAAAATGAAAATATTCTCCATTACCTTTTTTAAATTTAATCCAATAATGTTTTATTTATTGAAATTTCTTTGTTGGAGGAAAGAAGGAATTCTAGCTATGATGAGAGCTTGAAGAAAATGAATTGCATGTGAATTTTGGATATCCTATCCTCTAAAAATAAGGAAAATATGATACTTATAATTTAAGAAGTAAATTTTGTATTATCATGGGTTGAAACTAGTGAAATCTACCATGGTTTGATTTTAATTGTTGTCACTTTGAGACCACACCTTGGAAGCTAGAGTTTCATCTCAACTAGAAAAATGGAGTTCTCCTTTAGCTTGTGACCTATGAGATAATGATAAATATCTAGAGATTGTTGATTCCCTTTGAAACTAGGTTTGATTTACTCTTAAGGACCTAATGTTAAGGTTGATTTTTTATTAAGATAAAAACAGGAAAATAAAATTTTCAGAATGAAATAATGTCGATGCACCAATGTGTGTAATAGCCTCCAACTTTCCTTAAAAGTACAAGAGAATATTTAGAAATAGTAATGAATCAAAAAACCTCTACTAGAACATCACTAAGAGGTAAAATATGAATATAATGTAATTGCAAGAGGGGTAAGATCTAAAATCACCTTGAAATATGTTAAAAGGGAGTAAAAACCACATAATACAGCTTAAACCTAGAAAATACACAATACAAGAGCCATAGAAGGAGATAAAATATAATTTATTTTATTGATTCCAAGGCTTAAGAAAACATTTTCCACTTCAAATAATGATAGATCTATTAAAAAAAATTATTATTACCCCTTTTTGTGTCTCTTCCTTCTATAATATATATAATATAGGAGAGAATATCAAATCAACATTCTTAACTAAAATAGGCTAGAACCCTAACCCATAGCACTAGAGCATCATGAAATTGAAGACATATAGTCACTCCCACCAGATGAAGAAGTTGAGAAAGGCCAGATTCTAACTTGTCCCCTTCATCATAATATTAATTTATAAACTTAATGGTAGGGATCTTTAGGTGCACTAAGAAAACATTCTCTAAACCATATACTAAATGGTAGGGTGAAGTTCCCAAAGCGAATTTCTTACAAGTGTGATCCACCCAAAGGGAAAATCTTAGTTCGATGTTCCAATCCTTAAGATTCTTGTCAAGCAATTTATGAAAAATAGTCAAAACATTCTTATTCATATAATCAACTAAACTATTACATTAAGGATAATAATTGGATGGAAATTTTAAAATAATCCCATAGTCAAACGCCCAATTAGAAAATTTCAATGATGAAAATACAGGACCATTGTCACATACCAATGAAAATGGACAACCAAAATGAGTAATGATACACTCTTCAATAAATTTAATTACTACCACTATAGTAAATTGCTTACATGTTATAGCTTATGTCCATCTAGTGCAATAATTAGTAGCAATTAGGATATACCTATGGTTTACAAAAGTAAGAGGGTTGATCACACCAATAAATTTGAGCCCCCATTTTGTGAAGGGGCATACCTCTACCATAGGTTGGAGTGACATGACAACATACCTCTCTTTATTCGCAATTAGCTAATAAGTTTAGATATGCGTCATAAAAAAAAGTCGACCAATGATGCCCTACTCTCAAAATTTAATGTATGGTGGCAGCTCCTAAATCTTGACCTATCCTAAATTTATAATGGAATTCATTCAAAAAACTAGACACTTCTTGTTTACCCAAGCATCTCAAGTAAATACCTTAGTGATTCTTTTTATATGAAACAGGCCCCTTAAGCATGAAGTTGTCACTCTTCAACTGTAAGGTGTGGCTTTGAGTAGTGTTCAAATGGGGTAGGCAACGTTGACTGAGAAAGTATATAGTTATGCCATTATACCACACATCAAGGGAAATATCTTCAAGATTATATTAATGCGCTACCAAGCAAGGATCGGTCTCATCCATTGTCTAAGTCAAAGCTTGACCACGTACCAACTTCATAGTTTGGATTTCCAAATCAAATTCTTGTAACATAGTGACCCACTTTCCTCTTCATTCTCCTAGTTGGTTTTGCATAAGTAATAACTTAATAGTTGATTCAAGCAATATGGTATATATTTTACTCCTCAAAACATAATGTTTGAGCTTCTTAACTACTCTCAACAAGGCATAAGCTTAATTTTCTATGTTTGGGTACCTTAATTCCACATTTTTTAAAGGTGTACTCATAAAGACAATTGGAAATCCATCTCCCACTTCTTTCTTTTGTGTGAGCATTGTTGTGCATGAGTGATCTGACAAAAAGGAGTAGATATAGAAAGGCTTAGCATAATCAGGACTCACTAACACTGGAGTATCGACAATAGTTTTCTTAATTTATGAAAAATTATTCTTAGCTTTGAGAGTCCACTTAATCTTCACCTCTTGTTTCAACATAGAATTCAAAGGTCTCACAATTTCTGCAAAACTTGTAACAAACTTTCACACAAAATTAATTTTACTAAAATATGACTTAAGCTCTTTCTTAATTATTGGAGGTTGGATTTTCAAGATGGCCTACACTCTCTTAGGATGAATGGAAATTCCTTTCTCTAAAATTACATGACCCAAGAGATTTCCCTCAATAAACCATAAATACACTTTTTTGGATTAAGTGAAATGCCAAATTCTTTGCACCATTGATAAACTTTGCTCAAATCTGAAAAGTGATCCTACCTTTTTTGGAGAACACTATAAAAATATCCAACTATAAATAATTTTTATTTTACCAACCAATTACTTTAATGCAATATCCATGGCTCTTTGAAAGGTTTCTCCTACATTAATCAACCCAAATGACATTCTACAATATGTAAATATCCCCCATTTCATGGTGAAAGTTGTCTTCAATCTATCTTCATTTGCTACCATCACCCATTTGTACCCCGCATATCCATCAAGGAAATAGATCATTTGAGAATCATTCACAATTTGTAGTACTTCATCCAATGAGGGTAGATGATAGTTATCTTTTTCTAAAGCACAATTAAGATTTCAAAACTCGAGACATAATCAGATTTCACCATTCTTTTTCCTCACTAGAATCAAATTAGTCACCCATGTTGAGTGACACATAGGAAAAATTATTCTTATAGATAATATTTTCTAGACTTCTTTATAAATCACTAGTTCCAATAATGTATTTACAAGTCATTGTCATTGTTTGAAAGATTTAACATCAGGTATGAGATGAATGGTATGTGTAATAATAGAAGTATCATATGTCTTTAAATCTTCATAACTCTGGGATATCACATCATGATACAAGTGAAGGGCCTTGATTATATCATCTTCCTCTACTTGAGAATAGACTTTCCCAATAAATAAATAAAAATTCCTCCTTAATTGTGCCCATATTGTAAGAATCACATTTATTTTTTATCGACTATGTTTTTGAATGTTGGTCCTTAGACCTCAACTAGTCCAAATGAAAGATAATCTCTAACTAAACCATCCCTAGGGGAATTATATTAGTCTTCAGATTGACCACACCTTCGAGATCTATCTCACCTTCTTTAGGCTTTTCTTCATCTATAATTTTAGATGTAAACATATCTACATACTAGTAATAAAATCTAATATGTTCTTATTGTTGGTGTCATTCAACTCCCAAGAGCACCATCTGTAGCAAAACACCTTCACAAGATAGAGAGAACAAATATGCTATTTCACCATAAGAGAGAATGAATTGATATGTGATATATTACACAATGTACAATAGTGCCTTATAAAGACATGAAAATATATGGTGGGTGGAAAAACTACCCACATGGGAAAAAACCACCTCAGAGATTAACCTAAGTTAAAATTAAATACACTAACACCCCTCTTAAGTGCAAACTTATAGAGAATGAAGATGCAAAAATATAAAAAATGCAATATGGGTCCCAAAAACACAACCATGTTAGGTACCCATTTACAATGCAATCTCTCACAACCAAAGAAAAAGAGAAAAACCCTGTGGGAAAAAACTCCTCTCCAAAAGAGAGAAAAGAAAACAAAAAATGATGCATGGATGGAGGACTCAATAACACCCCCTAAGGACTACATACATCATGTATCTACAATAAACTATCTCCCCATAGGAAGGAGAAAAAGGAGATATTATATCCCCCCCATAATGAAGCTCCAATGTCGATGAAATATGCTTGAAAACAAAAGATGGTCTGATGACTACAAGAAAATCCTCTCCTCTTAGGGAGAAACAAGTCCACTAGGTGATGCAAAAGCCACTCTATGTCCAACTGAAAAGAGGAAGGAAATCGAAAAACAAAATAATCCAACACATAATCATGATAAAAAACAACCAATAAATGTGACGAATCAAGTGAAAGTGAAAGTGAAAGCTCAATAATGTCAATCTCCAATGACATTCTAGATGTATCAACTGCCATGTTGAAACTGGCATCAAAGAGGAGAGAAATCCCCTCAAGTATATCTCCTAAATTTGCAAGATGAGAATCCACAAACAAATTTGAGATGCCTGCCAAATACTCATCCAATAAAACAAGATTTGAGGGATCAAAAATATCATGTTGTGTTGAAAGATCAACCTTTGAAGCAACAAGAAATGTATCAACATGAGTATGAAGAAATCCAAAGTTCAGATGACCAATATCTCCTGAGAAATTATTGTCAACACTAGCAAGAGGTGTGTGAGGAACATAGTCATCATCATCAGCAAAATGAGAGAAGGTATATAGATGAGACCTATGATCAACATTAAAACAACTGCAATGAATTTCTAGTATTAGCCTCTCTAATGAAAAAAAAATCTACAATGAACTCTAAAGTCTTCAGTACCTCACGATGAGTGATCTGATAGATGGACAAAATATTTGTGTGCAACTCAAGTATACACAATACATCCCTAAAACAACCATCACCAATATCAACATTGCCTACTCCCACAACATCCAAAATCTTATTATCTCCCAATAAAATCTTGGAAGTGTCAGTAGGATGAAGACCCAAAAAAGGATAGGGAGTAAAACCCATGTGGTGAGATGCTCCTGAATCTAAGAACCATCTATCAGGACCAGAATGAGCTGCAAAAGTCACCAGTGCATGTCCTTTACCCATGTAGGGTTTATCTTCTTTACTACTTGCAATTCCTGCATTCCCTAATAGTGTAGGGTTGGATGATGATGGAGATGTAGAGTTTGTAGAAGAAGGAGTCACAAATGAGGGCAATGGAATATTTTTTTTTAGAAGAAGATGTGAGAGCTCATCAAGCATCTTCATATAACAATGGTGTTTTTCATGCCCTTTCTTCTTCCATTATACATAACTGAATTTCTCCTTCTTATGCTTGTCCTCTTTTGAAGAGGTGGAAGTCTCATTTGAATCTGTCTTAGGTTTATATTTCTTCTTCCCTTTGCTCTTAGATCCTTGTGCAAAAAATACATGATTTATAGGGACCCCCTGTAACTGGACAAGTTTGGCTTGCTTCCTCATCAACTAGTCACATAAATTCTCAAAAGAAGGCATGTGGAATGTGTTGCCCTAAGCATCCATGGCAGACTAAAAGGTAGAAGAATAGACTACAAATGGGCCTCTTAGCTTAGATAGAATAAAAAAGATGGACTCCTTATCAGTTTTTCTGTTCCCACATCCCACCAATTGTGACCTTATAGATTTGATCAACTACTTGAGTGATAGAAAGGTCGAATTGCTACTTAGTGGGACTCTAATACCACTATAATCTTCTCCACCATTAATGTTACATAGAGAATCTCAAACTCAAAATGGTTATCTTCTTTCCTCCCACCCAAGGCGGACCCCACCAACCATGCCCTTCGAGACCAACCTATTCGCCTCAGATCGGTCCCGAAGGTCAGGTCATTCCTAACCCCACCATCCCATTCATCCTTGGTTTGGGACTGACCAAAGGAAAGTATGGTCGGTTTCAAAGTAGTGCTGGTCGATGGGGTTGGGACCAGGGGTTGGGAGATATAGGGGTCCTTGGGACCAACCTAGGGATGATTCCAACTTGACTAGAAAGTCCTCAATCGAGGGAAATGCATTAGGGGAAACATAGGTTAATTCAACCTCTAGTTGCAAGGCATGAGATTCATTGACTTGACCAAACAAGTTATGTAACTTATTCCATATCTCCTTGGGTGTATCACACTCATTAATATGAAAAAGGAGACTATTAGAAACATTTAATTTTATCAAACCCATAGCTTCATCTCACTTATTTCTATGGGAAAATATTTCATATTCCCTGGTAAGAGTGGGTTGGTTATCACTTAGTGTGGACCATAGACCCTTCGACTAAAGCAACCTATGCATTCTCATCTTCCAAGTATGGTAGTTATGGGGACTTAACAATTCAATTGACTCAAGAGTAGCCACTGCAACGAAAGACAAAAAATACACCAAACTGAAGCCTCCAAGAAAATATCAACTAAGCAACTTCTCCAAAAAATATTTCTCAAGAAATTAAAAGAACTAACTTTGGAAAATTGGAGAAAAATATTATGCACCTTACTATTATATTGTTGTAAATCTTTGCACCAAATCAACTGGGAAGCCTCTACACAAAGCACAAAATCACGAGCCTCTTCACAATTTGTGATACTTGCTCACACCACCTATGCACATTGTAATGCTATTTAAATAGTAGTAAATTTCCCCACACTACTAATGTGGGATTGTTCTTCCAAAGAAAAATTCAAAAAGAAACTTGGACCAACACACTTTAGCTATACAACAAGGAAACCCTAAATTTTGGGGCAAACATTATGAAGTATAAAGTTTATAAAATGATGGCCAATCAAATGCCATCAAAGAAATGTAGCCAACAATGAATCAAGACTTCCAGATTGGTAAAAAACCTCCACATAAGGAAATTTGTGCCTAGTAGAAAGAAAAACAAGCCCAACACAAAGGAAAATGGCTTGCAAAAAAATAACGCCTTAAGGAAAATGAACGCCCCCTCCATAGATTCATAGCTGCTCTGAGAGTGAAATTTAGCCTTCAAAAGTGTGAACCGCCACATCCAGGAAGAAAAATGCCTTGACAAGAAACAAATGCCTCTACTAATGCAAAAGGGAACATATGATGTGTAGATTCAAAAAACTGACCTCTTATGCAAGATTTGAGGTCTTGCAAATAGAAAATTGCCCCTTCCAATGAAAAAAATTATGTCGTGCAATGCCCTTCAATTCAACCTGGAACAATTAAATTGCTGCCACAAATGAAGAAAATCGACGCTTCTTGAATCAGGGAAAAATCAAAGGTAAAATTAGCCCCAAGGTCAAAGAAATTTCTCAATGCAAACTTGCATAATCTGGCATCCTCTAGAGATGAATCTCAGAATTTTGGAAGTCAAACCACCAAGCCTTCAATCATCTTCAACAGGTAAAAAGAAACATAGGTTCAAAAAAATGAACACAAGCAACAATAAGAATCATCCTCCAGAACTTGATTGTATCCCTCCTCAAGGATAGAAAAACATCACACCTCACAAAGGAAGAAAATTGCACCAGTATTCATAGCTTCATATGCAAATTGGAATCAATAGGAAAATTTGACAAACAAGCAACTTTGAAATTTGCCAAGAAAACAAAATAAACATGATCTCAAGCAACCTCCAATGAAAAATCTCATAGGAAGGATTGAAAAATGGTTGGCTCTGATACCATGTTGGTGTCATCCACCTCCTAGGAGCGCCATCTGTTGCAAAACACCTTCATGAGATAGAGAGAAGCACTATGGTATTTCACTAGAAGAGAGAATGAATTGAGATGTGATATATTACGCAATGCACAATAGTGCCTTATAAAGGAAAGAAAATATATGACAGGTGGGAAAACTACCCACATAGGAAAAATCCACTTGGGCGATTAACCTAAGTTACACTTAAATACACTAACACTTATCATCTTCAAATACCTTGGAACTATTGATGTTATCTAGCATGGAAGGTATGGGAGTGAGTTCAATTGTGAACCTCTTCAAACTAGATAAAGATAATGGTTGTAATGTATTGGCCACCTAATCTAACACATTAGTAGCATAATTTTTATGCCTAGGAATTAATTAGATAATAAAAGAATCAAAACTTTTGATCAAATCCAACATGCAATGGCAATAATTTATTAGTATTTTATCATGACAAGAATACTATTTACAAACTTTTTTTACTACCAACTCTGAATCACCAAAAACCTATAATATATTATCTTGTTATGAATAGCCATAAATAATCCATGCACCATTGCTTCATATTCTACAATACTATTTGTGCAAAAAACAACAATCTATGAGTGTAGTGTAGAAAAATGTATCCCTTTACATTTTCACACTTGTTTGGACCCTTCCTGCTAAAATTGGGCTTCTTTATGCTTTATTTAGCTCTATTTTGCATCCACAAGCCTTAATTAATGCATCTTTCCAGGGATAATCCAAACACATATCAAGTATCAAATCATAATTTAATGGCTTTATATTGTATGGCCTAGATTTAGTGATCTGGAACTCATACACCACCTTGGGCATATGGGTCCCACCTAGTTTTTGAGGCCTAGTCCTCAATATTGCATTGAACCTAACATTTCTTGAAATTTGTGTAACAAGTTTAAGATATTGGGACTCATACACCCCAACTAGCGTATGGGTCCCACTTTAGCTTAGACCTATTTTGAATTCAAGGTGGGATTTTATTCTCCTAGATCTGATGTCGACTTGTAGTGTTGTAATTTCGGGAAATTTGGCATAAACAAGTATAAATACAAGGTTATTTCACATATTTTCTCCTAACAATTTTGAGATCAACCATTATAGAAATTTTATGATCAACAGATCATCCAAGAGCATTCGAGAGCATACAATAACTGATTATCAAGCATTTTGGAGCATTATTTAAGATTCAAGCATCATGTCAAAGTCATCATGCATCATGTTTGTTTTTGAGCTAACATTTGTGATGTAGGCTCTTATGATTCATTCAAGAATTCAAGTCAAGATCCATAACACACAATCAAGAGTCAAGATCTACATTCATTCTATCCATTGCATACAATATTGTAGCCTTTATTCCAAGGGTTTGGTGAGTTGCAACATAGCTTATTTGTTAATTCATCATTCATTCTTTCTATTTATATTCATTTCAAGGTTTGATTGTACCAAAATGGGGTTTGACCAAGGAAAACCCCTATCCACTAACAAAACAAAAAAATTCCCTCTTTGATATGTGATTTGGAGATCTCGGTTGAAGATCCATTGAAGAGAAAGATCGGAGAAAAGTTTTTAAAGTTGCAAAGTTGTCATCTACATTGCAAGATCATGATAAATCACCTATAGGTCAGAATTTAGTTTTTCAGACTCAGATATTTGATAGGAGAGAAGCTACAAGAGAAAACAAAAGGATATCAAAGATTTAGATCAACCTTGATATTGGGACTAAATCACCACTTGTGGTGTATGAGTTCCAGTATATAATATTTCAAGAATTTTCTATAGATCATGGTTTAGCAGTTCCAGATTCTCGTTTTGGCCTAAAACCCTAAACTGAGACTAAATCACCCCTACTATAATATGAGTCCTAGTGTTCTTCAAAAGTCATAATTTCAAGAGTGGAGACCTTGTTTCAAGCATCTTCAATCTTTTAGGTGCCTCTTTGTCCTTTCTTAGTTCATTATTCTAATTTTTAGTTTCATATTCTAGGTTACATAGTTGTATTTGCATATCATTTGAATCTTCTTCTTTCCAAGCCTTTTATTGGTGGTGAAACCCCTTTTTATTTTATCACACCCCAAGGAAACCTTATTACAGATATCTTTCCCTCATTCCATCCCTAGATTCAGATCTCTAAGGTTTCCTTGAATGAAACTTGAAGGAAATAGGTGGAGGAACCCTAATCCCCCTTTAGTTCCATCTCCCAAAAGATAGAATCAAATTTTCTTTGTTTCATTTTGGTGAACCTGGACTTTAGAACACCTTATTTTTTTGTTATAGAGTGCATCATAGTCCTAGATCTAGCTTACATTAACTTTGCATTAGGTTTTGTATTAGTTAATTTACATCTAGGGTTTCCAAATCTTGCATTAGTGAAAGTGCATATAGGTTGATTTTTTGCATCTTGCATCATTCAATTTCACTTAAAATCTATAATTTCACATTTTCTAGAAATCATTTGAACCAAAAAACTTAACATTCACTTAGAATTTGTTGAAATTAGTGCAAAAATCCTAATCCGGGACTCATACACCCCTCTAAGCAATTTAATCCCAATAGAGGTGGTTTTACTTGATTTTTGGGTATTTTTTGTGGACTATTTTACAAAATTTAAACTCTTGAAAAACCCTAACTCGGACTCATACACTCCTCTAGGAGATTTAGTCCTATGTTAGATCTAAATCTATTTTTTACAACATTAAAAACCTTGTTTATGTGTTTCAGTTTGTTGTTATTAGATTTATAATTCAACTTATTGAGTTTATGTTTCATTCATTTCATTTCATCTAGTTTAATTCATTTCATTTCACGCATTTCATAATTTCAATATTCTTTTTACACTTCTCATTCTAGGTTATTACATTGCATTTCATCATGGATATGTGATTTGATAAGCTTTGTATGTCCTTGAAGTCATTAGTGGATGTGTCAAGTTATGCTTTTAGAAATGATCCTAATGAAATTGAACTCACTCATTCTCACTCAACTCTTAATCCATGTCCTCCTCACGATGTTGACATCATTGGAGAAGATGATTACAGTATAAACATCTTCATAAATTATTTCCTTAACAACCCTAAGACTAATGCATCCTTTTATCCTTCTATGAAACAACCTACACAACTTGATATGTTTGGTCTTTTACATCCTGAAATTAAAACAAAAGCTAAGCCTTAGTTCCCTACAATAGGTGAATCTAGTTCCTCTAGTCAAGCAAACATGCAACCATTATATGTTAACAAAGTAACCAACACATCAATCAATCTAGAAGAGACATATGGAAAAGGATTCACGATCTTAAATAAACAAGGATGTGATACAACAAGTGAGCATGAAAATCTTAGAGAAAATACCAATTGATGATACTAAAGGGTTAGGATATCAATATCCTCCTCTCGATTAAAAGTGTCCTTCCTAAAGAACAACCAATGCTTCATTTAATGATGATAAGGATGATAGAATTGTCTTAGGTCCTCCTCCTCAAAATATAACTCAAGAAATTGGTGAATCTAGCAAGAAACAAAGGAATTACAAACTAAAGAAACTACAATTCCCTCATCCTCCATCTACAATTGAAAGAATTTTACATAAAACTCTAAACCAAGGACTTATTACATTACCGCCCATGTGAGAAAACCAATTTTCAAATCCTAAGAATACAAACACCTCACATTGTCAATATCATAGAATTTTTGGACATAGTACTGATGAGTGTCATTCTTTAAAACAGATATTTAAAAAGTTTGATATCATAGAAATAATCCCTTAAAGCATGTCCTTTTGCTCCTTGTCATGTAATATTTGTAGGATTGAATCATATTCTCACTATTACATGCATTATATTCATTACAAATCATTTCAAAATGCAAGGAGCTCTTTCCCATCACCTACCTTGGCTCATTCTTGTCTTCCATGTAGTGGGGGCAAGAATTAGATAGCCTTGTCCTAGTAATGCATTTTTTGTTGTTCCTTTGGATATTTTTCCACCTTTCGCATACGATGAACAAGATTGAGATGCGAACGACCTACTATAGGTTGATTTGCATGCACCTTACTAGTCATTTGCCTTTTTTTCCTTTTTCATGTTATGTGTGTCATTTCATGTGTGTAATGTGATCTCCTCATACTATTCTATTTTATGTATCCTTCTCTCCTTGTGACATTTCTCTATTTGTATCTACATTCTTCTTTATGTCATAAATATTTTATCTTTTACATTTGTCTTGTGGTTTCTTTTTTGAGATGACGCAAGGCATCAAGACATTTAGGTCTCGTCCATGTTGATCCAAAAGCCTTTCCTTTATCTTTTTCACTTCTCTTGTGTTTCCCTTTTTGGGATGATGCAAGGTGTCGAGAAATTTAGGTCTCCTCCATGTTGACCCGAAAGCTTTTCTTTATTTTCTCCCTCTTTGTGTCATTATTCCTATTCCATGAGTATTTGGAGAATGATGACAGTTCTGAGCTCTCTAAGAACATTGTAGCAAAGACATACTAACCTCGAATCCATTGATAAATTGTGTTTTATTTTTGGGATTTTATTGTGGGAGAAACCCCTTTTCATGATGTAGCTTTATTTGGAAACATATGACTTGGCATAGGGATTTCCAAATAAGCTCTCATGTCCTCTTTATTGCTAGCATCTATCATTTGCTACTTTTAAGTAATTTCTCACAACATGGTGTTTAGCAATTTCTTTAAAGTGGGGGCATACATTAGCATTATTCTTTTACAATTCATGTTTCATTATGTACTCTTCTTACTTCATGCAATGCATCCTTCACTTTGTGGTGACATTAGTTGTGATTTCCTTCAAGAGAATGATCTATCTTAGCATATTATATTCCTCTTAGTGGCTTGATGTGACACAAGTTGCATCCCCTAAGTTGTGAATCTTCTATTCTTTGATTGGTCCTTTCTTGGAGTCATTAGGCACGATGTTCCCTAAGTTAGGACCTTACATGAACTAAGTAAAACTCCTTTGAACGTACCTTACACTACTTTTAATTTACAGTATTAGTTATATGGCCACCTTGCATAACACACTTTGCTTGCTTGTGGATCCATCTTGTTCATTCATGTGTGTCAAGCATACGAAGCTTTGCTTTCCTCATGAATCCTACTATTGTGTTGTGAGGTTCCTTATCAAATTTATCAGGAGGTATATGTTTGGTATGGTTTTACGTATGGGAGTTGAACTTAGGCATGAATTTCCCATGTATCCACTTTCTTGTCTATGTGAGCACATACCGACCGTGTGTGTATGTGTCTCGCTAGGGGCCCACCTAGTGGATGGCTTGAGGTTCCACTAGCCCTTGTGAGCATGCATTTGGTTTTCATAATGGACATCGTGTTCCACTTGTAAACATGTTGGACAAATAGCTTAGATTTGATCCACAATGTGTGAGACAAATGATCAAACCTTGATCCACCCCTTTTTTTTGTTTTCTTTCTCTTTGTGTTTGGCAGTGTATGCTTGTGCCTTATTGATCCTTACTTTATTTTCATGTGTGTTCCTTAATGCCCATGTTATTTTTCTATATGATCTTGATCCTGGGGACTTGTACAACCCTCTTGATCATTTCTATCCTATCCTACTAGTATTGATACTTTTGGACCCCTCTCGATGCAAGATTTTGTGTACTTTAGTGTGAGTGTGAAGCAAGTTCCTCCTCTCACTAAAGTGGGTGCTAAATATAGTGTATAAAAATGTATCCCTTTACTTTTTCACACTCGTTTGGGCCCTCCTCGCTAAAATTGGGCTTCTTTATGCCTTATTTGACTCTATTTTGCATCCACAAGCCTTAATTAATGCATCTTTCTGAGGATAATCCCAACACATATCAAGTATCCAATCATAATTTAATGGTTTTAGATTTTATGCCCCAGATTTAGTGATATGGGACCCATACACTCCAATTGGTGTATGATTCCTTCTTTATCTTGGATCTATTTTGAATTCAATTCTTGGTGGTATTTTATTCTCCTAGATCTGATGTCGGCTTGTAGTGTTGTAGTTTCAATAAATTTGGCATAAACAAGTATAAATACAAGGTTATTTCACATTTTTCCTCCTAACACTTTTGAGATCAAGCATTAAAGAAAATTTGTGATCAAGAGATCATTTAAGAGCATTCAATAGCATACAATAACTGATTATCAAGAATTTTGGAGCATTATTTAAGATTCAAGCATCATGTCAAAGTCATCATGCATCATGTTTTTTTTTTAGTTAAAATTTGTGATGTAGGTTCTTATGATCCATGCAAGAATTCAAGTCAAGATCCATAACATACACTCAAGATTCAAGATCTACTTTCATGCTATCCATTGCATACAATATTGTAGCCTTTATTCCTAGGGTTTGGTGAGTTGCAACGTAGCTTATTTTTTCATTCATCATTCCTTCTTTCTATTTCTATTTATTTCAAGGTTTGATTACCAAAATGGGGTTTGATCAAGGCAAACCCCTATCCACTAACAAAAAAAAAAATCCCTCTCTTTGATGTGTGATTTGTAGATCTAGGTTTCAGATCCATTAAAGAGCAAGATTGGAGAAAAGGTTTCAACATTGTAAACTTCTCATCTACATTGCAAGATCACAAAAAGTTACCTACAGGTCAGAATTTAGTGTTTCAGACTCGAAGATTTGACAAGAGAGAAGCTACAGGAGAACGCCAGAGGATATCAAAATTTTAGATCAACCTTTATACTAGGACTAAATCACCACTTTTGGCATATGAGTATCAATATACTAGAGTTCAATAATTTTTTGTAGATCCTGGTTTAGCAGTTCTAGATTTCAGTTTTCGCCTGAAACACTAAAATGGGACTAAATCGCCCATACTGGCATATGAGTCCTAGTGTACTTAAAAATTCATAATTTTGGAAGTGGATACCTTGTTTCAAGCATCTTTAGCCTTCCAGGTGCCCCTCTTTCCTTTCACAATTCATTATTTTTAATTTTTAGTTTCATATTCTAGGTTACATAGTTACATTTGCATCTTCTTTCCAAGCCTTTGATTGGTGGTGAACCCCCTTTTGTCTTTAATCACACCCCAAGGATACCTTATTGTAGATCTATTTCCCTGATTTCATCCCTAGATTGAGGTCTCTGAGGTTTCCTTGAATGGAACTTGAAGGAAATAGGTGGAGGAACCCTACTCCCCCTTTAGTTCCATCTCCCAAAAGATAGAACACAATTTTCTTCGTTTCAGTGAGTTGTGAATAAGTACTTCTCATTTGGGTTGATCAGCTCAAAACTAGATCCTACACCTTGCTTGGATCTTGAACCATCAAACCTTAAGGTCCAAATATTAGTATCATTCTTGTTACTAGGCTTCACCTTATCTTCTTTTGATGTGACTTTACAAATTTGATTGTCTTCTTTACTGGGTGGTTTAATTAGTGAAGAATCTTGTTTTAGACTTGCCTCTATCGAGTCTACAATACTTAGATGATCCTTTATCTTTCCCACTATTGTTTGATACAAACAACATTCAAACTATGAATGAGACACATTGTGAATTCTACACCAACATAACAATAATAGCTCTTCTATGTCAACTTTATTCTCCAAACTCAATTTATCTATGACACATTTAGTCATAAATTGTTGAAACCCTTCAAATATTCTCTCTTCTTCATCAAAAAGGATATCCTCATATACTTCAATACACACTTCTATGTTATTGGAAACACGACTTAAATATTTGGTGAATTCCCCCATGTCATCTAACATCACTATCTCCACAGTTCATAAGGCATTAGGAAAATATACACCTAGATCAACTTTAGAAAATAATACTTTTTTATTTTGGTTATATTTTGTAATCATATGTTTCATTCTTGGTTCCCTTTCGATGTTAATCTAATTGGAAACTCCCTTCCACATGAGCCACATATGAGAGAAATCATTAGCCATGTATCCATTAAGTTTCTTAGACCAATCTCAATTCAATAGCATACCATACATATCCAAAATATCAATCACTTGGATTTCGATCATATGTTGAACACATGGATTAGAGGTGAGCTGTATATGAATGTGATTTAATTATCCTACCACATTAATTTTTTTATTGTCAAGCTAAGTGACCTTCCTTGAAGATTTAGTAGAGGTAAGCCCTAATTCTTTACATACTACTAGTGGCATTACATTGGTTGATGCTCCTAAATCTACTAGAAAATTATGCAAATCCTTATCGAAAATACACAAGATTAGGAGAAAGGATGGAGATTCCCTCTTATACAATTTATAGATGATAATTTGAGTAACCACTTGAGAGACTTGAGCCTTATCTTTCTCTTTTTCTTGAAAATCTTTGCGTACAAATTCATTGGACAAAATCTCGGGTCTAGAAAATTCTTGAATTGAATTAAATAATGCATTTCTAACTTTCGGTACTTTCAATAATTCAATGATTGAGAGACTTACCTTCATTTTCTTCCTTTCTTTAACAGCATATTGTCCCATCTGTGTTATCTCCATTTTTGTGTGAGATATCTTTGAGAAGAATTAAGTGGGAACCTTTGGAGGTATTAGATTATTGCTATCATTTGAATTAAGAGGCACCTAAAGAGTATTTGGAGGAGTGAAATATTTAAACAAACCCTTAAGGTTGTATGATCCTTTGTGCCATTGAAAAATTGTACATTATCTTCCCCATTACAAATTGTCTCAACATCAAACAAAATACCAAGTGACTCTTCGTCTTTTGGCTTGTTTTCTTCTTGATTCAGGAAAGGAGATCTATTCACGACCATGGAAGAATCATAAGTCAAGGAGGGAACAATTTTCTACCCATAAGAGATTGACAATTCATAAAATTCTACATTTTGTACTTCCTTCTTAAATATACTACAGTGATGTGAAACTTGTGAAAATTCAACTCAGAATGTTGGTTGGTGTTGTGTAGTCTACACCAATTTGACATAGCAACTTTAGCCAAATATACCCTTCCTTGAGGCTTGTTATCTATTGTAGTGGTAGCATCCAAAGGTGAAGGAACTCCCCCATTATTAGGCCTATTATTCTATACATTACTATGCCATTTGTAGCCTTGATTCTATCCTTGGTTTTGATTAAAACTAGACTGATGGTTCGTTTGAAAATTTTGTAGGTAATTATTCTAATTTCTTAAATGGGTTATTTAGTGGTAATCTTCTTCAACTATTATATGAGTTCTGTAAGACCATCCTTATCTTTATCTTTACTAGTCTTAATATCTTGTAAATAGGGTAGATCTAAAGGAGGGATCTCAAAAATTGGAACTCGTGGATGGAGAACCATGGCTCTAGCAATTGGCGAAATAGGATTTAGTACAAGTGAATGATGAGCCAAAGTATGGTTAATTTGGTATATTTGATGGGGTATTATAGGAGTTCCTATATGATTCAATGGTTTAGCACTTAATTGACCCAACTCTGCATTCACTTTAACAACTTCTTTGTATGCCTTTGTAAGATTGTTTGGTGTAGGATTAGCTCTTTTAGCAAATACTAAAGTAAAGATTATCCATCACAAATAATAGAAT
Organism: Sequoiadendron giganteum; assembly: GCA_007115665.2. Taxonomy (NCBI): domain Eukaryota; kingdom Viridiplantae; phylum Streptophyta; class Pinopsida; order Cupressales; family Cupressaceae; genus Sequoiadendron; species Sequoiadendron giganteum. The sequence continues at coordinate 621,137,656 of CM021105.1, read as the reverse complement.
TGCATTGCTTCCCGATCATTAAGTTGATATGGATCCTAGAGAGGATTGAAAGCTTTACATGAAACCTGTTATTGAAAGTGTTGATAAGTTCATTATCTTATCTCTTTACTTCTACAAATCTCTAATATAAATATACAGAATCTATAGGAATCTTAAATCTGTCCAATAATTTTTTCTTAAGATCCACAGAAATAATTGATCTAGTAGGAAGATGAATGAACCAAAAAAATGTCTCTTCTTCCAAAAAATATGGAAATAACTGACAAGCCACATCCTCATGCTTGATCTACCAATTATGCAAAGTTTCTTTAGAAACTTTGATGTGCTCCTCTACAATTCTATTTGGATCTATCTGTGACATTTTCACACTTTTTTGGGCCCTCCTTGTTGAATTGAGCATAATGTTGCCTTGATATAGTGTTGTAATATGTTTAACACATTCAAATTAGGTCTTGGGTCCTTGTGAGATATGTGAACTTAATGGTGCCTTATTTCAAGTGTTGTAAAGTCTTGTACCATACTTTCACACTTTTCTAGGATTTTCATTATTAATTGGGCTTCTTTATACGTTAATTGTCCCTATTTTGCATCCACAAGCCTTAATTAATGCATCTTTCCAAGGATAATTTTGAAATTCACAAGACAACTAAGAGAGGGGGGTGAATCAGTTGTATCTAATCACATTCACCACAGCTCTTAACCAATTCTACATTCACTTTAATCTGTTATTAAGTATAAGCATAAAATGCAGATAACAAAAAGAAAATACAAGAGATGCTCGATTTACATGGAAAACCCAATGAGGGAAAAACCACTGTGAGGGTTAACTCACAATATAAAATTAATTACAAATCGGATACAAAGAGGCTCACTATCAGAGGGCTCATTGCCCAAGATAGGACTCATTGTCCAGATAGGAGTCTCACTACCTACAGATACAAAAACATATAAAGATGAATGTTACGAAAAGAACATTATCGAGCATTGCAATAAAAAATCCACCAAAACAACTTCCACACGTTCATAGCCTTGATCAAAGAATTGTAGACACCATCAGCTCACTACTTTCAGGAGTCTAACGCATTGAAGTTCTCAATGCCTCATATCACTTTTACAAAATATTTCACATCTATCTCTCTTCACAAACTTGTGGCTTACAATTCACAACATCTTTACTTGCATTTATACCATCTTTGATCTTATAAAATTTCTCCAAGGTCAACTACACACTCTTTATTTCATAAATTCAAATTAGGTCAGCAACTCAACATTCCCATGGTGGATAAGAATGAGAGTGAACCAAATCAATACTTAACCAAGACCCAAAACAAAATCTTGGATCAATCACATGCTTCCTTAATTGATACTTATCTCTCACATGACATGTAAACACCAAGTCAACCAAACCTAATGAAAACACCAATGAACATTGAAGTACACACATTCACAACAAGAAGATAACATGTGGACCACATAACACGCTTCACCATATATTGGAACACATCTTAGATACCTTTAGATTGATCTACAAGACCTAAAACAAACCAGTAGAGGACTGCAAAGCAAAAAAAAATATCCCAGTCCATAGACAAACAACCCTACCAGACCGGTTCACAAACTGGTGAACACAAATTTCACTCTCCATCAAACTAGAAGCTATAATATAGGATATATCACCCAAGGATTCCCATAAACAACACTACAAATCCACACAAGCATAGGATTAACACTAAATAAATGCAAAGCACATTCTGAACACACACACAACTCTATCTTCACTATTTATTAATTTTATCAAAAGCACTTGGTAACTCATCATATCAGCACACCTACAACACCATAAAGATATATCCATGTACTCAAAACATCTCTATTATATCTCAACTATACATGCACCACCTGAAATCACTTGATTCCTTTCACTACATTAACCTGTATTATGTTGACATCAATGAAAACATTAATGAAAACACAACCATACTCATGCATACTTGCAACAATATCCCACTTTGTCATTGATGGCAACACATAATGTGAAAAAACACCAAAGATAGCATACAAACTCTTCTCTGTTTTTTTAGATTAGACAGTCTCCACAACATTCATGCACTCTCTTCTCCTTACAAGATTCTCTCTTCCTTTCAAATTTTTCAGATATAGATAGGATTTTTCACATGACTCTCTCTCCCCCTTTGACATCAATGGAAAAAAAAAATGTACTTGATTCTTCAGCCATATAAAATTCTAGTCACTCCCCCTTAGGAGTGCACCCATGACAACACACATATCATACAACAATAATGATACTCTCTACTCCCCCTAATGAGTAGACCCCAATCATTAGTTGAAACAAATAATGAATCTGTAGATCCACTAGACTTATGCACCTTTATGTGCACCTAGTTCAAAGAAGGAGGGGTAGTAACCCCCAACTTCTCCTAGAGATACTCAAAAGTATCTTTAGGAAGAACCTTAGTAAATATATCTACAATTTGATCCATTGTAGGCACATATTCAAGCCTAACTTCATTATCTAATACCTTCTCTCTTAAGAAATGATATCTGATAGATATATGCTTTGTCCTTGAATGCATTACCAAATTCTTTGAAATATTTATTGCACTTGTATTATCACAGAAGATAGGGATAGGCTCATCACACATCACACCTATATCCTTCAATATTTTCTTCATCCATAATACCTGTGTATAGCAAGATTTTTTTGTAATATACTCAGCCTTAGTAGTGGATAAAGAAATTGAATCTTGTTTCTTGCTTAGCCATGAAACCAACCTGCATCCAAGAAAGAATGCACCATCACTTGTACTCTTTTGGCTATCTACACAACTATCCCAATCTGCATCAGTGTAAGCATTTAAAGTAAAATCAGTATCCTTAGAATACCACAAGCCATAATATAGAGTCCCTTTTAGATATCTGAATATCCTTTTTATAGTTGTAACATGTGTGTTTATTTTGGTTCTTCTTGAAATATAGCAACCAAACATATTACATGCATGGTATCCGGTCTAGTAGTAGTAAGATATAGCAGTCCACCAATCATAGATCTATACTTGCTCTGCTAAACTTTAGGAGATTCATCATCCTTACTTAGTTTGCACCCAGTCCTCATAGGAGTACATATCAGTTTGGAGTCATCCATTCCAAACTTCTTTAGCAATTCTTTAACATACTTTGATTTTAAAATGAATATGCCCTTATCAATTTGATTCACTTGAAGTCCAAGGAAGAAATTCAACTCACCAATCATGGAAATTTTGAAAACTCTTTTTGCATCTCATCTACAAATTTCTTCCACATACCCTCATTTGGACTCCAAAGATAATATCATCAACATAGACTACTACTATCAAGATTTTGTTTCCTTTAAACTTGAAATAAAGATTACTATCTGTAGAGCATTTGCTGAACCTTTGTTGAGTCAAATACCTGTCTAGCCTTGCATACCATGATCAACAGCCTATTTGAGTCCATATAGTGCCTTTTTCAAGTACAAACCATATTTGGCTGATCTGATAACTAAAATCCCTCTGATTGTTCCATGTAGAATTCTTCTTCCATTTCTCCATTTAGGAATGCAAACTTAACATCTAGTATGCCTTGAAATCTTTGTGAGTAGAAAATGCCAAAAACATCTTAATGGCCTCCATTCTTTCCACTAGAGCAAATGTCTCCTCAAATTCTATTCCTTCAAGCTGTGAATAACCTTTGCACACAAGCCTTGATTTGTTTCTTACTACTTCACCATCTTCATTCAACTTATTCCTGAATACCCATTTTGTACCAATTACATTCTTGTTTACTAGTCTAGGAACCAATTCCCATGTCTAATTTTTCTCTATTTGTTGTAATTCCTCTTTCATGGCTCTAACCCAATTTTCATGTTTGCATACTTCACACACTGTTTTAGGTTCTATCTTGGAAAGCAGACACAAATTTACCTTAGCTACTACCACTTTTCTTCTTGTTGTTACACCTTTGCCATTGTCTCCAATTATTTGTTCTTTTCAATGATTTTTCTGTACATATTTTGGAGTCTTAGGAGTAGGTTCTGAAGTCTCTTCTCCTTCAATTTTTTCTTCTTCTTCCTTATCCTTCTCTTCCTCTTGTCTGCAAATAGGTTTATCTGGTTCATTTTCACTTATTTCAACTAGATTGTGCATATTTTCATCAATTTTCACATTTGCACTTTCAACAAATTTTCTCAGTCATTTATTGTAGCATCTATATGTTTTTCTTTTAGTTGCATATCCAAGAAAAATTCCTTCACACATCTTGCATCAAAATTTCCTATATTTTCATCATCTTTTTTGATATAACATTTGTTTCCAAACACCTTAAAGTACTTAATAGTAGTAATTTTACCATACCATAGCTCATAAGGAGTGTTTGTGCTATTCCCTTTTATCTAAACTCTATTAAGAATGTAGATAGTAGTGTGAATTTCTTCTCTCCAATATAGCTCAAGAAGAAAATTTTCCTCACTCATCATAGTCCTTTCTATTTCTTGAATTTTCCAATTCTTCCTCTCAACAACTCCATTCCGCTGAGGAGTTCTAGGAGCATAAAGATGCCTCTTTATACCATGCTCTTCACAAAAAATATTAAAGTCATTGGAGGTGAATTATCCACCTCTTTCAGACCTTAAACATTTTATTTTTTGATTCATTTCATTTTCTACCATAGCTTTGAAATTTTTTTATCTATCTAGAGCTTGAGCTTTCTCCCTAAGAAAAGTAACCCATATCATTCTAGAGTAATCATCATTGAAAATCATAAAATACCTATCACCATTAAGACTTCTTGTTCTTGTAGGACCACAGAGGTCTGTATGAATCAATTCTAGCATTCTAGTAGATGATTGTTCTTTTCCATTAAAATTGCAACTTGTTTGTTTTCCCAACCGAAAACTTTTGCAAAGAACACAGGCAGGCTTTGTGATTTTTGGCAGATCCCTAACAACTTCTCTTGAACTAATCGTGATTAGGTTGTCAAATTTTACATGTTGCATCCTCCGATGCCATAGCCATATTTCATTAATTTGAGACACAAAACACTGACCATCGACAACCTTAAGCTAATAAATTTTTCCATATGTTGTTCTTCCTACAACTACCATAGCTCCAAACTCTTTTATGATCTCACAAGTGTTATCCTAAAACATAATCTTAAATCCTTTGATACACATTTGTCTGACACACAAGAGATTGTGCCTAAAGCCCTTAACATAATAGAAATTATCAGTATTGTTTTTTCCATCAAATCTAATTGTTCCTTTTCCAACAAACCCCAAGAATCACCTGCATGCAATAACCTATCACATGCAAAATATATTTAGAACCAAAGAAGATGTTCTACAATCCTCAAGCTGAAAAAATGCATTAAGAGAATCAATTATTATAATGAGATCAGTCCTTATGAAGGAGATCAAGAAACCTAGTGTGCACACTTAATAATTAATAAATAATTATTAATGTGCCTAAGTTTAGCTTAAGTAAACCTAAAGGAATAAGTGACTTAATTAATTAACCAATATGATTAAATTAATTAAGTGAAATAACTTATTACTCTAACACCCCCCTTTAAGATGAACTTAGGGAGTAGCCAAAACACTAGGAAAAGATGCATGAAAGAAAAGATGGGTCCCAACAACAAAGGCCTGATCAGGTACCCAAGTACAAATGCAATGCAAACTAAACTAAATGGGGTAAAAGAGAAAACCATGTGGGAACAAAAATCCTCCCCAAAATAGAATGCAAAGAGAAACTAAGTGATGAAATATGGAAGACTCCATAAGACCCCCCAAGGAAACCATCCATCACAAAAATACATGAAAGAAACCCCCTAGAAGAGAGGAAGAAATACACCACATAGCCCCCCCATAATGAAGTAGCTCCAGAAAGACTGAAGAAACTATCTCCTGAAAGAAGTGAGAGGGGAGAAGTCGCATGAAAGAAATATCTGAAGGTGAATTAGGTGAAGCCCAAGATGTATCCACAGAAGCAGGTGTGACCTCAACAAATGAAGAAGTCAAAGTAGGTGAAGACTGAAGTGAAACCTCCAAAGATGAATGCTCAACTAGGTCCTATTGCACTGAAATAGAAGAAACCACATTTGTAGTCATAAAAGTATCAACAACTGCAATAGTAGGTGGAGGAGATGGAATGGATGGCTCAAGAACTGGATCCGAAGTGAGAAAACTAATTTTCAAGAAGACAAATTTATCCTCTGAATGATGATTCACACTAGAAGTGTGATGAACAGTTGTTGGAACAAAAGCACCATCAGTAGAAAAATCTGCAAAGGAATACAACCGAGATGAGTGATCCACCACCCCATTAGCAATAATTGCTCTACTCTCCAAGTCTTTGATGATTACTGAATCGGGTGTAAACTCCACGTATCTCCCATTACCTCCATGTGTGATCTAATATATGGAAATAAGGTTGTTCATCAAATGAGGAACACACAAGACATCCTAAAAAGAATTGTCCCCAAAACTAATAGACCCCTTCCCTATAATACTTATGTATGTATAGTTTCCCATCAAAATAGGAGACATAGTGTGAAACTCAAAGGAAGTGAACATAGACTATGAAGATGCCATATGATGAGATGCTCTTGAATCTAGAAGCCATCTCCCTGATCCAAGATCAGAATAAACACAAAGAGCATGTCCCTTCATATCTGATGAAGTATGTAAACCTATTGTGCCCCTGTCAAGCTGCTCTGAAGAAGAAGAATGAGGAGAAGGAGAATATGTAGACATCCTAGAAGGAAAATCAATTTGATGTTTCTGAAGAAGATGCTTCAGCTCATCAATGTCCTTCTTGTAGAAACTATGTTCTCCATGTCCTTCTCTCTTGCAATATGCACATGTAACCTTCTCCTTCTTTAGATGATTTCCCATTAAAAGAGGAGGATGAATCTAAGGACTCATTTTGCTACTCATGAGATTTGGAATCCTTTTGTTTCTATTTATTTCCTTTGCCTATAGAAGCCTTCTGATCTCTAGGCTCCTGTGATGTAATAAGTGCCTATGATGAAGAGGGCTTCAACTTGCCCATGATAGCCAATTTGGCTTGCTCTTGAGTGAGAGAAGATGAAAAAACATCAAAAGAAGGCATAGTAAATCTAGTACCAAGTGCATCCCTAGTGGCATAAAAGGTAGATACAAAAGTTGAATAATCAGGTCCAAGCTTAGAAAGAATGGACAATATCAACTAAGAGTCTTCCTTCTGAACACCACACTATGAAAGCTACAATCTGAGAGACTTAAGCTTTGTGAATAACTCCTGGATGCTGTCAAAATCCCTTGGATTTAAGCCAATAAGCTCATTCTCCAACTGAAACCCACTCATAGTATGCTACTTCCCAAACAAAGACTTCAAAGTAGTCCAAATCTGATTGGGTGTAGTGCAAGACTCTAGATGGAAGAGGAGATCTGAAGAAAAAGAAAAGAATAATGTCCCAAAAGCCTTATCACACCTATTAAACCATTTTCTCTTCTCAACAACACCTATAGGTGGGTATGTGTAGGATCATCAACTGCCAAAAAGTGGCGATATCTAAGTGATATGATGGCCCATGTGCCTGACGACTTTTTTTTACCCAAAATTGATGAAACGAAAAGGGTTTTTAAAGGAGATTCTCAGCTTTCCACCAATATAAATTATTTTTTACTTTGAATTTAATAAATAATTATTATTCATTTTCTATTTGAATTATGACTAAAGTTCTGATTGATAGGGTGATTTAAAAAAATCTATTGCTTTCAAACGGTATCACATTTTTTTAATCCAAAACATGCGTCACATTCTATGCTTCACATACTATAGGATTAAAAAAATAAGAATTGAATTTCATGAAGTTTTGACCAAGTTAAGGTGGTCAGACATACGAGTTGTTATATTTTTTAGAAGTTGTAATAAAAAATTCATAATTAGTTATTTACTTGGAAACAAATTACAAAAAAATATGCATCACATCGGGACATGAATCCCCTACTTATATCGAAAATATTATAAAAAAATATTATCATTTTATTGTGGTTAGGGTGGTCAGACAGACACCTACTTCTTATTTTTTCCCTGAAATTTAAGTACTACTGCATTGAAATTTCAAATTTTCACCAAATAGATTTTAAAAATAAATAAATAAACCTAGTATTTTAGAAATTGCATTCAATTTTCTACAAATTTTATTCTTACATATTTTTGAAATAATATAGACAACTTATTCAAATTTCTACGTCAAGTTGCCTAACTCTGATTTTCTAAATTTTATTGCCACTTAAAGGCCTGTTTTTTCCATGATGATCCTGCACATACCCAGGTTCAACTTTTGTACCCATGGTCACCTTGTACAACCCTTTATGCTTCAAATGGATCTGCATTTATTTTTTCCAACCAAATTAGTTGAATGAAGTAAGGGGTGAAATATTATGTCAATCCATGTGAAGACAAGAGTATATACCCTCAAATAAAAAAAATATATCTTTGATCTTAAAAAAAATATTTGAATTGTGCATTTCCCAAGAAAATAATCAAGAAAACACAAACTGAGATCAAATAAGAATATCAAATACCTGGTAAATATTCTATAAAATCGTATCTAAGTTTTGTATAGAGAACTAAACCAACTTTTAGACACCTATTTGTTTGCGCGAAACAGAGTCCGGACGCAAACGTTACGCCCCCCAAAGTGAAAACAACAACTTCTGACTTTAGAGGCCCAAAAAATCAGTAAAACAAAAAAATAAGAAAAAAATACCAGCACCACAACTTTGTGATCAAAACCATCTTTCCGACGATATCTTGTTTTCGAAAAATGGAGATTGTACGCAAAAAATATGCTTGATTCCGTGAAACACTTCCAAAAAGCCCAATTTGACCCTTCTAGCCCTCAGGGGCTAAAAAACATTTTGTCCCTTGGTCGTATGGTGACCAGGGGGCTAGTGGCTAAGGGATTGGGGCTAAAGCCCTTGGTCAATAATGTGACCTTGTGCTGGGCTAAATTAGTCGTTGGGGACCAAGCGCATAGCCCTGGGTCCTCCAAATGATCGCAGGTTGAGGATTGAAGCCCACGGGGGTTGGCTGCAGGAGGAGCTGAGGTGGGGTGCGGGTAGTGTTGCGGTGCCCGCTGGGTGGCGTGGTGGTGGCGGTCACCTTCTATACTAGTTGCGCAAGTTTTATGCGTCAATTTTATTTTTTAAAATCTTGATTTTCACAAATTTTCACCTCAGGAAGCGAGCTAGGGAAGCCATATGACTTCTCTGGCTAATTTTTTTGTTGCCTTTTTTTCAACTTTTTCAGAAATCGATGAAATGACAGGCATTTCTAGGGTTTTTGGGCACACTGAATATTATGGTGATGTCTGTTTTGCCAAAAAATGCACAAAAAAATTGCCTACCCCTAGATCCACAAAAACAATGTTTGGCTTGAAACCCTTAAACAAAAGAAATCACTGTGAAGAAATATCTTCAAAAGACGAACATGCAACTACAGGTCTGGAGCTCTGATACCATGTAGAAGTTGAGAAACCCAACTTTACAAACCCCAAGAATCACCTACATGCAATAACCTATCACGTGCAAAAGATATTCAGAACCAAAGAAGATGTTCTGCAAGCCTCAAGCTGAAAAAATGCATTAAGAGAATCAATTATTACAATGAGATCAATCCTTATGAAGGAGATCAAGAAACCCTAAATGAAACCCTAGTGTACACACTTAATAATTAATAAATAATTATTAATGTGCCTAAGTTTAGCTTAAGTAAATCTAAAGGAATAAGTGACTTAATTAATTAAGTGAAATAATTTATTACTCTATCAATCATCAATATTATGTTCTCCATCAAATCTAATTGTTCCTTTTCCAACAATCTTTGCACCAAAATCATCTCCAAGCATGACTATTCCTCCATCATACTTTTCAAGTTTAGTAAACTTACTTTTGTCTCCGATCATATGATTTGAGCAGTCACTGTCAATTACCCAATATTCTTTGTCTTGTCTAGCATGAAAGGAAAAAACCAGAGTACTTTCCATCTCTTCCCTCCTATTTTCCGGACCAAATTCCCTTGCACATCTTCCATGGTTAGTAGACATTGATTTATTTCTCTAAGGCTAGAAACATGCATTCATCTTTATCACCCGCAATATCAGATTCATTATCAAAAATTCTAGCATCTTCTCTAACATAATATAATTTCTTCAAATTTTTGTCTTTATTGTCTTTTCCATTCTTGTGTATGGCTCTATTTGGAAATCTTGAAGCATGGTGACCAATATTTCAATAGCTAAAACACTTAAAGGGTAACATACCTTTGTACTTACCGGTACCTTTCTTTAGCTTCTTTGTTAAATTAGCTTCCAACTCCTCTAAACCTTCACTATCCATATCATCTTCTGATTTTTATGCTTTGAAGGTTATTTTGTTTTCTCCTTTACTTTTCCAAACTTCCTCATTTCAAATGTGGTCAAGGTGCCAAATATTTTTTCTCTAGTGATTTTTTTTGGATCATACACTTCCTCAATGGCTAAGACCTTGTCATTGTAACTCTTTGGTAGGGTCATCAAAATCTTCTCCATTACATCTTCATCTGTCAAAGTACCACCTTGATTTTTGACTTCATTTACTACAATATCAACCCTTTGAAATTAGTTTGCAATGTCCTCACCATCTTCTATTTTCAAGTTCTCATATCTAGACTTAGCTGTTAACTTCTTTGATAATTTGACTATATCATTTCCTTCATAGATATCTTTCAACTTTTCCTAGACTTCATAAGTAGTACCTAATGAAATAAATTTTGTCAGCTCAGTCTTAGATAAAGCACAATAGATTTCATACTTTTCTATTTCATTTAATTCAAAACCATAAATCTCATCTCTAGAAGAAGGACCACTTGTTGGCTCAACATATTTTATCTCAACAACTTTCCAAGTCTTCTAACCAAGAGAGATCAGGTAACCTCTCATATTCACTTTCCATACACTATAGTTGGATTGATGAAACACAAGGATTATCAATTTTTGTGCCATCTGATCTACCTCAAGCGATTAAGCTCTTCTTCGAGGAACCAAAGCTCTGATACCAACTTTTGAAATGCATAAGATAACTGAGAGGGGGGGTTGAATCAGTTGTATCTAATCACATTCACCATAGTTCTTAACCAATTCCACATTCACTTTAATTTGTTATTTAAAAGTATAAGCATGAAATGTAGATAACAAAAAGAAAATACTAGAGACACCATATTTATGTGGAAAACCCAATGAGGGAAACACCACCATGAGGGTTAACTCACAATATAAAAGCAATTGCAAAACTAGATACAAAGAGGCTCACTACCGGAGGGATCACTACCCAAGATAGGACTCACTCTCTAGATATGACTCACTTTCCAGATAGGAGGCTCATTGCCTACAGATAAAAAAAAACATATAAAGATGAATGCTACACATTGAACATTATCGCAATGGAACATAAAATCAACCACAAAAACTTCCACACATTCACAACCTTGATCAGAGAATTGTAGACACCATCAATTCACTACTTTTAGGAGTCTAACACATTGAAGTTTTGGCTGCCTCAGATCACTTTCACACAATCTTTCACATCTATCTTGCTTCACACATTTGTGACTTACAATTCACAACATCTTGACTTGTATTTATACCATCTTCGATCTTAGAAACTTTATCCAAGGTCAGTTACACACTCTTTATTTTATAAATTTAAATTAGGTCAGGGACTCTACATTCCTATGGTGGATAATAATGAGAGTGGACCAAATCAATACTTAACCATGGCCCAAAAAACCATCTTAGATCAATCACATGAGCTTCCTTAATTGATACTTATCGAGCTCGCATGATGTGTAAACACCAGGTTGGCCAAACCTAATGGAAACACCAATGAACATTGAAGTACACACATTCACTTGACAAGAAGATAACTTGCGGACCACATAACATGCTTCACCATATACAGTAACACATCTTAGATAACTTCAAATTCATCTGTAAGACCTGAAACAAACCAACAAAGGACTGCATAATAGAAAAATTTCTCCGAGTCCACAGACAAACAACTCTGCCAGACTAGTTCACAAACCGATGAGCACAACATTCACTCTCCTTCAAACTAGAAGATACAATCCAGGATATATCACCCAAGGATGCCCATAAATAACACTACAAATCTGTACAATCATAGGAACAACACAAAAGAAATGTAGATCGTATTATTAGTGCACATTCTAAACACACACACAACTCTATCTTCACTATTTATTAATTTTCTCAGAAGCACTTAGTAACTCATCATATCAGCAGACCTGAAACACCATAAAGATAGCTCCATGTACTCACAACATCTCTACAGTATCTCAACTATACATGCACCACCTGAAAAGACTTGATTCCTTTCACTGCAACAACCTATATTGTGTTGACATCAATGACAACACCACCATACGCATTCATACTTGAACAGATAATCTTGAAATAAACAAACATCCAAAAATGATTCATGTCTTTTAAGGTTGTGTGGCCCAGATTTAGTGATTTGTGACTCATACACCACCTTGGGCATATAAGTCCCACCTAGGTTTTAGGGGCCCGATCTAGATTTCACCTAAATCTAAGTAGGTTTAGAAAATGTGTCCCATAGTTAAGCCTAATGGGACTCATATGCCACTTCTTGTGTATGAGTCCTATGTGGGATAAAATCAAATTTAATTCGAATTATTGGCAAGATTTTATTTTCCTAGATCTGATGTTGGCTTGTAGTGTTGTAATTTCGGGAAATTTGGCATGAACAAATATAAATACAAGGTTATTTCACTCATTTTCCACCTAGCAAGAAATCAATTGACCTAGCAAGTTGAATGAGCATCCTTATAGAAAATTGGAGTTCACAAGAGCATTCAAGTGTTTACAAGAGCATTCAAGAACATTCAAAGGTTGTTTATCAAGTGTTCTGGAGCATTGTTCAAGTATTAAGCATCATGTCAAATTCATCATGCATCATGTTTTTGAGCTAACAATTGTGATGTAGAGTTTTACGATTCAAGCAAGTGTTCAATTCAAGATCTATCAAATTCAACCAAGAGTCAATATCTACATCCATTGGATCCATTTCATACATGATTGCATCCTTTTGTTCAAGGGTTTGGTGAGTTGCAACATAACTTATTTGTTCATTCATCATTCCTTCTTTCTATTTCATTTCATTTTAAGGTTTGATTACTAAAATGGGGTTTGACTAAGGAAAACCCCCTTCCATTAACAAAACAATTTTTTTCCCTCTCTGTAGTGTGTGATTTACAGATCTAGGTTGAAGACATATTGAAGAGCATGTTTGGAGAAAGTTGTCAATTGTTCAAAGTTTTCAAAGTTGTCACCTTGCATTGGAGATCATTGAAAGACATCTACAGGTTGTGAATTAGAGTTGGAGAATCGAGAATCAAGTGGAAAGGATAGAGAAAACATTGAAGAGAACAATTAGACTTTGAATTTCAAAAAAATCCTAATTAGATTGATGTGACACTTCTGGTGTATGAGTCCTAGTATAGGTAAATTTACAATTTTTAGAAGTTCCAAAAATATCTCTACCAGATATCTATTTTTTCCCAAAAACCCTAATTTGGGACTAAATCACCTAGACTAGCTTATGAGTCCTAGGAGACATTAATTTTAGTGTTTTCAATATTTCAAGTCTTCATTCAAGCTCCTATAGGTTTCTAGGTGCACACTTCTGATTTCTCAACTTTCTATTCTATTTTGCATAGATTTCTAGGTCATTTAGTGAGTTCTTGCATTGCATTAGGTTTTATAATTAGGTATTACATTTCATTATTCTTTCCAAGCCCTAGTTTAGTGGTGAACCCCTTTTTAGTTTCTAATCATACCCTAGGACAACCCTATTGCAAGATCTCTTTCTCCTTTGCATACCTTAGATTGAGATCTCTAGAGTTTCCTCGAGTGAGAGTGTAGAAGATTGTTATTCTATCTCCCAAGTATAGAATAGACAATTTTCTTCCTTTCATTTTGGTGAACCTACATTTATAATATCCTAATTTGATTTGTATTGCATTATCATCCTATAACTAGCTTGCATTAACATTGCATTAGCATTTGCATTTGTTAATTGGCATCTAGGATTTCTAAATCTTGCATTAGTGAAAGTGCATATATATTGCATTTTTGTCTCTTGCATCACTAAAGTTGACTTAAAATCTACATTTTCACTTAGTTTAGACATCATCCAAAATAGAAAGCATAATAATCACTCAAAATTTTCTAAAATTTGTGCAAAAATCCTCATCTGGGACTCATACACCCCTCTGGGCGATTAAGTCCCAATACAGGAAGTTTTTCCTAATTTCTAAGTATTTGGTAGTGACTATTATTCAGCATTCAGACCATTGAAATACCCTAGTTGGGACTCATCTCCCCCTCTCGATGATTTAGTCCCGTTTCAAATTTTAGACTACAATTTCCTACATTAAAATCTTTGTTCATATGTTTCAATTGTTATTATTAGTTTTCTATTTCAGTTTACAGAGTTTCTATTTCATTCATTGCATTCATTATATCTTGCATTAACTTGATTTTCCCTTGTATGAGATTTTCTACTTGGTGTCCTATTGCTAATACTATAGTGAGATGAAATTTGAGACTCATGTCATCCCACAATAACACAATCGTCATGGATCTTGGGTTGTCTAACTCTTTCACTCCTAGTATTGACACTAGTTCACTAGGTATAGACCATACCCTTAACAAATCCTTGCCCAAGAAGTGTGATGCATGTTAAAAAAATGGTTGCTAGTATTCCACAATAAAATGTAATCCACATCCATGAAGACATAGAAAACCTACAAAATCAAATAAGTACTAAAACATTTCAACTACCGCTATTCCTACCATAGATAACATTCATCGCATGCTTGAAGGTTAAGACGGAATTGACCTTGTACGTAACATAGTTGGATCTTTGGAAAAAATATTACTTCAACCACTAGTTATGCTTTACCACCAAATAATTTCACAAGCCAAGGAGGAATTCAACTTCCTCCTCCCACAACAATTGCCTCTATTCCTACCTAGATACCAACCCTCAAGTTACAACAACAATGTAATCGACTAGTAATGTGTTTCCTTCCTTGGGTATTTCCACTAGCATCCCTAGTACCTTTGTGGAATCGCACATCAAATCTCCCACCACCTTACCACCTATAATCATTCCATTCACTTGTCCTTCAAACACATACACACCTCCATCTCACAATACAAACAATGACCCTCTCATAAACCAACTTAAATTGCAAACTGTTTCATCCCTTCAAAAGAAAATCTCCACTATCAGCTAAAATCAAAATGACCAACCTACATATTATTTCAAAATGAGTCCCTTGTCCTTGGAGATATTACAAACACCAATTCCACAAGGTGTAGAGGT
This sequence comes from Sequoiadendron giganteum, assembly GCA_007115665.2. Classification (NCBI taxonomy): domain Eukaryota; kingdom Viridiplantae; phylum Streptophyta; class Pinopsida; order Cupressales; family Cupressaceae; genus Sequoiadendron; species Sequoiadendron giganteum. Next base: position 621,122,160 of record CM021105.1, on the reverse strand, counting down.
GCCTAGATTCAAGAAATATGGGGGGAAAGGAGATCCTTCTAGCCATGTTTCTTCTTACCACCTTATGTAGCAACTTTATTCTTGATGATAAGCTCTTGGCTAAATTTTTCCCTAGATCCTTGAAGGACATTGCCTTAGAATGGTTTTCTTCATTACCGAACAACTCAATTTGTTCATTCAATGAACTTGTTGAGTCATTTATCAACCATTTTCAAGTGCATATGACATTCCTAAAATGACATTGGATGATTTGATTAGATGTAAGAAAAAAGAAGAAGAAAAGATTACCAACTTTATTTCATGCTATCAATCACTTTATTCCCAAATCTATGTAAAGGTTCTTGACCCTCACCTTCAAAAGATGTTCATAGAGAATTTTTAAAGAAAGATACAAGATAAGCTTACCATGATGAAGTTCTCCTTCATGCACTTATGTACTGCCCTCCATGATTGTCAAAATTTCGTTAGTAGTCGTGATACAAAATCCACCCCTAGCCAAACTAAGAAGTCTGAGTCCACAAATCAAAACAATTACCAACCTTTTAGGAAATAGGATAAAGTTTTCCTTCAACTAAATCCCCCTCAATAAAAAACTTAACATGTCAATACCCAATTATTTATTGTAAAAGCGATGATACCCTTTAACTATGGGAACTCGAAAAGACAATTCACTCCCCTACCTGATACCCTCCATAATACAATGCCACAACTTTTAGAACAAAAAATGATCACCTTTCTTCCTATTAAAAAACCTAATCCTAATAATCCTTTACCTCTAAACTTTAGATCAAATTCTTATTGTCATTATCACTGACAAAATGGACACGATACATAATATTGTAATTATCTTAAACATCTTGTGCAAGACCTCATTGATTCCAATCATCTTTCAATTAGAGGTGTTAATGAGCAAGTAAATAATTTCATTTCCCCTCCCAACCAAAATTTGAAAATCTTTACCAACCCCATGTTGAAACATAATATTTCATTTGTCAAAGCTAGTAGAACTACAAAGACTGATGTGATGAATTTTGACAAAGATGATGAGAACATGGATACAATTCAACAAAGCCCTATGGATATTGATCAACAAGAAAAAAATCCTATCAATGGTTTGGTTGCATTGGTCAAAACTCAATATTATAAGGGTCGAACTAAAAATCCTCTTGACATTGATTTCTCATCTAAAGATATACTTAAACATACACCTGATGGTCCTCTTTACATAGCCAGTTGAATCTATGATAAGCCCACTAATGGGATATTAATAGATCCTATTTGTGGAGAGAATGTGATCACTGAGGAAATCTTTCTTTTGCATGAGCTCTATCAAGAAACATATGATAAACTGAAAGAATGGATAAAGACACATAATGGTTTCACTTGCCCTATAATGGGATTGATCACCTCACCTTTATAAATAGGACCGAAAACATTAGATGTCTCATTCTCCATCATATCGATTTCAAATCAATTTTCATGTGAAGATTGGTCACCCATGGCTACACTCCATGGAAGCAATCCTGTCGATCATGCATAAATTCTTAAATTTTCCCTTTGACAATTAAATTTTCATTATGCATCACAGTGGGTTTAATCTTTTGTCTTCCAAAGGAAAATTTTTATTAGATTTCTTTTGGCCTAAGCCTATGGAACCTATTAAGCCTCGAGAGGACTTCTTCTTCAAATCCTACCAAAATTTTAAGGCAAAATTCATAGCAAAATTATCCCTCCAAAACATGCCTCCGCCTATGACCGAGCCTACCATCCTTAATGAGACCATGATTGAACCTAAAGACACTCTAAAAAACCAAGACCCACCTAAGACAAATCCTTTGCCTATTTCATACAAAATACCAAGAGATAATGAAAACAATCCCATCATGCCTCCTAAAATAAAACAAGTTTATAAAGCTAAAGACAAAGTGGTTGAACAACATTCCATGGTTCCTTACATTCCTCCCCTTAGGGAAGAAAAGAAACCTATGGTTGATCAACCTGCTCCTACACAAGTGCAACTTGAAGGTTGTACTAAAAGAAATAGAAGTGCTAGAGAGTCTAGGCATAGACTCCATGCTCCTGCTCAAAGGTTAGACTAACAAACAAACAAACAAAGTCAAAATCCAAAATTCATTGATGCAATGCAAGATGAGTCTTCTACTTCGCCAAAACAAAAGATCTCATACAACAACAAAAGCTAAACACTTATTTAGACATTATCATTTGACCTCTCATTGTTATTAATTTATATGATGATGATGATGAGGTTGCTAAAATTGACGATGAGGTGCATAATGAATTGAATACATTGTTCTCCTCTTCTATGAGCTTACATGATAATTATCCTAAGAAGAGTACTAAACTTGGTGATGACCCTAGTTCGACACTTGCTATTGTCCCTTTGGCTAGTTGTTTGCCTTCTATATCTGATGAACATGATTGGGATGTGAATGACCTTCTTATAGGTTGACTCACATGTTCCTTACTAGTCTTTTGCATTATTTCTTTTTTCGTGTTTTCTTTATGTGTGATTGCATGTGCGTAATGTGATCCCCCCGTATTGTTTTGTTTCATGTATCTCTCTCTTTGTGACATTCTTCTATTTGCACCTACATTCTTCTCTATGTCATAAATATTTTAAAATATTTTCCTTTATCTTTTCTTTGTCTTGTGTTTTCCTTTTGGGGATGATGCAAGGTGTTGAGACATTTACATCTCTTCCATGTTGACCCAAAAAAAAATTCTTTATCTTTTCATTTGCCTTGTCTTTTCCTTTTGGGGATGATGCAAGGCATCGAGACATTCACGTCTCTTCAATGTTGACCCAAAATATTTTTCTGGTTTTTTGCTCTCTTTGTGTCATTCTTCCTCTTCTATGACTATTTCTCCAGCGGGGTAAAAGTACAAAGTTGTGTCACACTTTTATAAAGGAAACGACCAACACTGATCTAACTTTTAAAATTCAATCACTAGAAAGTGGCATATATGTTTTGAATTTTGAAATGATGTAAACTAATAATATGTGTATTTTTTAGTATATTTATGTTTGTATTTTTTGAAAAAATTAAAAAATTATTTGAATATAGTTTTTCATAAATTAACACTATAATTTAGTTGCTAATAAAATGCTGAAAAATGACGTTACATGAGATGTAAGCTTTATATAGTAAATTTTCTTTTTTTTTGTCCTTCAATTTTTTTGTGTACATATTTATAATTGGAAACTTTAAGGCATGGGTATATATTTTTGCAATTTTAATAAACATATATTTTTAAATAAATATTTAAATGTGTGTGAATTAAAACACGACTATTTCCAATCAATGTCAACTTTTATGTTAAATGTTTATCTAAAATAGAAAACAAATTATGCTATCTTAATCTTGATTCTTTTATCTAGGGTATCATATTTATTTTAATTTTTTAAATAAGTTTTAATATTTTTCTTGGCATGATAATCAACCTAATATGTTTGTGTTGATAACCTACTTTTAGTAAAAAATAAAACTAAAAATTGAACTATTAAAATAAATATAAATTTTAAAACTACACTTATGGATCTACAAAAGGGTATGTTTACATTTTTTTTAAATGCCATTTATATGAGTAGGAGTTGTTGAAAAATTAAATGTTTCAAATATTTTCATTGTTTTAGTAAATTGGCCTACATATGCATTTATCCAACAATTTTAGTTGGAAAAGTTGTAGAAGTATTTAACATATCTAGAACGAATCTTACTAGATCATATGTTTGACCAAAATTGATTTTTAGTTATAAATACTAAAAGTCACTTGTGCTAATAAGTTGGCCAAAAGTGTGACACAACTTTGTACTTAACCTTGGGGAATGATGATAGTTTCGAGCTCTCTAAAAACATTGTAGAAATAACATATTGATGTAGAGCAGGGTGGCAACCTCTTAAAAATGCAATCTGATCAAGTTCAACCAACAATTCAACCCTTACAACTCCATCTCATCAACTTTTCACAATTTCATGCTAGGTTCCTTGTAGCACTCCAAAAGTGGATTTTCAAGAATATCTTTTAGAGAAATTTGTCTCTCCACAAGATCGAGACCTTTTTAGATACCCATTATACCCCCATTCAACATATCAAAATCTTCCATAAAATTATTTTGGAACACCCTTGTGAACAATTGACTGGCTCGTTGTTTTTGGCCTCAATTAGCCCTATTTTCCAAAGCATCTACCCACAAACCACCCTCTCAATTGTATAAATCCATTTGAATCTTCTAGGAAGGATTCAAAAGGGTTAAATATACAAGTTCATTAATCAGAAAGACCTACAAACTCACCAAACACAAAACCCTCACTTTATGCCAATTCCAAGGGGGTTTATTGGAAATCAACACTCCAAGTCTCTAGAAACTCTACAAATGCCTCAAAAACCTCAAACTAAGGTTTTACATGCTTCATAAACCATTACATGATCAACCACAACATCCTTTGATCAAAACCTAACATTTACACCTCCTTTTCACTTAGAAAAATGCAAAAATTCAATTAGGGCATCACCATACACCCCTCAAAATGCCTCCCCTACTCTTGAAAGAATGCACACATATCCCCTACACATGATTATTCCATTCCACAAGGTTATAATATATTAAAATTGGTGGAATGGCCTAGAACATCATTTTGTTACTTCAAACCCTTAAATTGACTATACAGACCCACCTATTGTAAACATGTAATAAAAGACTTAGATCTTTATGAAATTTAGTCAAAATGGAATAAAACTGTTGTTACTTCATGCCAACACCAATTTTAGTATCCTTTAGGCCAATATACTCCTATACGGCCAAGTACAATAGTCTACAACAAAAATATTCAATAAAACACAAAAATTCAAGAGAAATCAGGGAATTTTTATTGTTTTCCTTTCACAAAACCTTCAAACACCTTCATCCATTGATTTAACAAATATTTAAACCTTAACCACCCTATTACAATGGTTCTAACCTCCCTTTGAATGCCCATTACCGTTGGGCTTTCTCAAACTTACATTTTTTTGCATTTTTACATCATTTTGACAATATTGCAACATTCACAGAAAAATGAACCCCTAAATAACTTAAGACACCGAATATAGTCTATTATGACCTTATTGACTATAAAAAATACCTAAAATACCTACGACCTTACTACTTGACCGCTAGTGCAAAAGATGGCCTTAGTGCCCCACACCACATATTGACCCTAAATACATGGATCCCTCATGTGTTTGGAGTTTCATTTTGGGGGAAACCCCTTCCCATTTCATGGCGTATATTTATTTGGAAACATATGAATTTGCATAGGGCTTTACAAGTTAGCTCTCATGTCCTCTTTATTTTTAGTATTCATCCTTTTCTACTTTAAAGTAATTGCTCATAGCATGGTGTTTAGCAATTTCTTTAAAGTGGGGGCATACATTAGCATTATTCTTTTTTTTATTTCTCATATTTCATAGTGTAGTTTTCTTACTTCATGTGATGCATCTTTTTCTTTGTGGTGACATTGGGTGTGATTTCCTTCAAGAGCATGATCTTTCTTAGCATATTATATTCTTCTCAGTGGCTTGATGTGATACACTGCATCCCCTAAGTTTTGAATCTTCTATTCTTTGATTGGTCCTCTCTTAGAGACATTAGGCACAATGTTCCCTAAGTTAAGACCTTACATGAACTAAGCAAGACTTATTTGAATGTTCCTTACATTATTTTTCAATTTCAGTTATATGGCCAGCTTGCATAGCACACTTTGCATGCCTATGGAGCCATCTTGTTTGTTCATGAGTTACAAGCATACAAAGCTTTTTTTGCCTCATGAAGCTCGAAGTTCATTATTGTTTAGCACCTTATCAAATTTATCAGGAGGTATAGCTTTGGTATGGTTGGATGAGAATCCGATATGATACATGACTTTCCCATAGCCACTCGTGTGTGTGTGTGAGCGCATACCAACCATGTGTGTATGCATCTCACCTCTCTAGATACTCACTTAGTGGATAGCCTATAGTTCTATTGCCTCAGAGTGAGCATGCATTTTTTGAAAAAACAACTTAGATCTGATCCACAACGTGTGGGAGAAACGATCAAAGCTTGATCCACCCCTTTTGTTTTATTTTTATTTTTATTTTCTCTTTGACTAAATGGTAGTGTATGCTTGCACCTTGTTGTTTCTCTTATATCATTTTCATGTTCGTTCTTTTGTGCTTAATTTGGTTTGTCATAGGATCTTGATCCTAGGGGCTTGATCACCCCTCTTGATTGTCATCATCCTAACTTACTGGAATTGGTGTACTTGGACCCCTCTTGATGTGAATTTGTTTACTTTAGTGTGAGTTTGAAGCAAGTTCATCCTCTCACTAAAGTGGGTGCTAAATGTAGTGTCAAAAAATAAAATTTGTGACATTTTCACACTTGTTTCGGTCCTCCTTGTTGAATTAAGCATAATGTTGCCTTGATTTAATGTTGTAATGTGTTTAACATATTCACATTAGGTCTTGGGTCCTTATGAGATATGTGAACTTAATGGTGCCTTATTTTAGGTGTTGTAAAGTGTTGTACTACACATTCACACTTTTCTAGGATTTTCATTATTAATTGGGCTTCTTTATGCCTTACTTGTCCCTATTTTGCATCCACAAGCCTTAATTAATCCATCTTTATGAGGATAATCCAAACATAAACCAACATCCAATCCTAAGTTTCATGTCTTTTTAGGTTGTGTGGCCTAGATTTAGTGATTTGGGACTCATATGCCACCTTGGGCATATGATTCCCACCTAGCTTTTAGGGCCCCGATCTAAATTTCACATGAATCTAAGCAGTTTTGAAAAATGTGTCCCATAGTAAAGCCTAATGGGAATCATACATCACTTCTGTTGTATGAGTCCCGTGTGGTCCAAAATCAAATTTAATTCAAATTCTTAGTAGAATTTTATTCTCCTAAATCTAATGTCAACTTGTAGTGTTGTAATTTCAAGAATTTTGGCATGAAAAAATATAAATTCAAGGTTATTTCACTCATCTTTCACCTAACAAGCAATCAAGTGACCTAGCAAGTTGAATGAGCATCCTTATAACAAGTTTAATCTCACAAGAGTATTCAAATGTTTACAAGAGCATTCAAGGGTTGATTATCAAGTGTTTGGGAGCATTATTCAAGTATCAAACATCATGTCAAATTCATCATGCATCATGTTTTTTTTTAGCTAACAATTGTGATGTAGGGTTTTATGATTCAAGCAAGTGTTCAATTCGATATCTATCACATTCAAGGAAGAGTCAAGATCTACATCCATTTGAGCCATTTTATACATGATTGCAGTCTTTTATTCAAGGGTTTGGTGAGTTGCAACATAACTTTATTTTTCATTCATCATTCATGCTTTCTATTTCATTTCATTTCAAGGTTTGATTACCAAAACAATATTTGACCAAGGAAAACCCCTTTCCACTAAAAAAATAAAAAAATTCCCTCTCTTTAGTGTGTGATTTGTAGATCTAGGTTGAAGACATATTGAAGAGCATGTTTGGAGAAAATTTTCAACTGTTCAAAGTTTTCAAAGTTGTCACCTTGCATTGGAGATCATTGAAAGACATCTGCAGGTTGCAAATCAGAGTTGCAGACCCGAGAATCAAGTGGAAACAACAAATCATACATTGAAGAGTAGAATCAGACTTTGAATTTTCATAAAAGCCTAATTGGACTGATACACTACTTCTAGCATATGATTCCTACTATAGGGAAATTTGCAGTTTTTAGAAGTTCCAGACATATCTCTACTAGATATTTGTTTCTACCTAGAAACCCTAATCTGGGACTAAATCATCCAGACTGGCGTATGAGTCCTAGAAGACATTAATTTCAGTGTTTTAAATATTTTATGTCTCCATTCAAGCTCCTTCAGGTTTCCAGGTGCACATTTCTAATTTCTAAGCTTTCTATTTTGTTTTGTAGACATTTCTAGGTCATTTAGTGAAGTCTTGCATTGCATTAGGTTTTAGCATTAGGTCTTACATTTCATTAATCTTTCCAAGCCCTGGCTTGGTGGTGAACCCCTCTTTAGTTTCTAATCATAAGCTAGGACAACCCTATTGCAAGATTTATTTCTCCTTTGCATACCTTGGTTTCCTTGAGTGAGAGTAGAAAATTATTGTTCTATCTCCCAAGTGTAGAACCGAAAATTTTCTTCATTTTAGGATCATTGACATGTGTAAATTTGAACACAATTTTGTAGGTTTTTAGGCATGCCATGATATGCATTAAAATGAATGGGATATAGATTATTAGGTAATCAAGCTATTGGTGGTGGTACTAGTGGGGGTGGTTGTGGTACATCAAAAGGGATTTGGGATGAGGTTAAAATGGAAGTATGGGGTGGAGATGATGATGAAAATTTCTTAGTTCTAACCCTTCTAGATCTAGTACGAAATCTTAGCTTAATAAATTCTCCTTGATTTGTGTTAGGTTTTGAAAGGCAGCTATATAAAAGCTAAATGCAGATTTTATCACATAAACCAGGAAATAAAAACACATAGAAAAATAACACAGAGAATTTAACGTGGTTCACCTAATATGGGCTACATCCACCAAACCGCAACCATCCAATGATATTATTAACCAGTGCAAAACCCTATTACAATATCGTGAATAATCGCCAGTTTCTTATCATACTGTAACGCTATCCCAAACCCTTTATAAATTAGGGTTATACAAAATCGGGGTTTTTCTCTTTTTGTGATTTTTCCCTTTTTCGGCGAGGATACATGAAGAGTGTACAGTATATAATGATCAGTCACCACATACCAACAATCTCCCACTTGGAGACTGATCAGGCTCCACATCAAACAATCTCCCACTTGGAGACTGAACCTGGACAACATCGCTGCACTTACAACTCCCACTTGAAATAAGCACCTTGGACCCTGCTGCTTTGTTATACTTTAATTCAACCTTGAAGGCCAACCGAAGCTAAAGAGGAGCTCAGCTTCTCCCTTATCACCGCCTTAGTAAACATATCTGTTGGATTTACATATGTATGTATCTTTTCTAGCTTTACCTGTCCATCCTCCAACACTGACCGAATGAAATGATACCTCAACTGTATGTGTTTGGTTTTAGAGTGCAAGGCATAATTCCTTGCAAGATGTATAGCACTCTGGCTGTCTGTGAACAAGTAATTTTCAGCCTGTTGTTTTCCCAACTCTTCCATGAAAATTTGCATCCATATCATCTCCTTTGTTGCCTCTGTGGCAGCTACATACTTTGCCTCTGTGGTGGATAAAACAACCACCTTTTGCAACTGAGATATCCAACTTACTATTGTCCCACTAACAGTAAATACATAACCTATGGTACTCTGCTTGGTATCGATATCCCCTGCCAAATCTGAGTCAACATAGCCTTTTAAATATGTATTAGAGCCCTCAAAACATAAATATTTATCCGATGTACCTCTCAAATACCTGAGAATCCATTTCACTGCATTCCAATGCTCAATTCCTGGATTACTCATATACCTGCTAACAACTCCTACAGCATGTGCAATATCTGGTCTCGTGCATACCATGGCATACATTAAACTACCTATAGCTGAAGCATATGGTACCTTGGACATTTTTTCTTCCTCCTCTTGTGTCTTTGGACACATATCCTTAGTCAATTTTACATGATTGGGCAAAGGTGTGCTGACAGCTTTTGCATTCTCCATATGAAATCTCTGCAACACCTTTTTAACATAATCAGCCTAAGATAAAAACAATTTCCTATTTTTCCTATCTCTTGTAATCTTCATACCAAGGATTTGTTTTGCTGCCCCAAAATCTTTCATAGCAAATGAATTTGCTAACTGTTGTTTTAACTCCTTTATGTGATCCGTGTTAGACCCTGCTACAAGCATATCATTGGCATATAAACATAAAATAATGTAGCTATCTTCACCTAGCATCTTAAAATAAACACAATGGTCTGAATTACACCTATTGTAACCTTGCTCAGCCATAAAACTATCAAATTTCAGATACCATTGTCGAGGTGCTTGCTTCAAGCCATATAAGCTTTTCTTCAATCTGCACACCAGTTTCTCCTTACCTTTGACCTCAAATCCTTGTGGTTGTTCCATATAAATTTTCTCTTCCAAATCACCATGGAGAAAGGCAGTTTTAACATCAAGTTGTTCTAAATGCAAATCTTCAACAACCACAATACTTAACACAATACGAATAGAAGTCATTTTAACAACTGGAGAAAATATTTCATCAAAATCAATACCCTATTTCTGTGCAAATCCCTTTACAACTAATCTAGATTTAAATCTTTTCTTACCTCCATCCTCCTCTTTCATCCTATAAACCCATTTGTTTGCTAAAGCCTTTTTACCTGCAGGCAACTTGCATAATTCCCAAGTCTGAGTTTTTTAGCAAGGAGTCCATTTCTTCTTCCATTCCATGCTCCCACTGAACCTTGGTATCCACCTGCATAGCTTCATGATAACATTCTGGTTCACCAGCATCAGTCAATAAAATAGAGTACAAAGAGGGAGAAAATCTTTCTGGAGGTTTACTTAACCTTGAAGATCGTCTAACATTCACTGGAGTTTGTGGTATTTCTTGTTGTTGTTGTTGCGGAGCATGAGGATCCACTAAAACCTCATTGTTTGGAGTATCATCCAGCACTGCATAATCATTTTCTTTCTTCTCATGCTGCTGCAACTGATCTTTGTACAACACTTTCTCATTGAATATGACATCCCTGCTTCTCACAATTTTCTTATTTTCAAAATCCCAAAGCCTATAACCAAATTCATCAATGCCATATCCAACAAATATACATTTCCTTGATTTTGCATCAAGCTTGGTTCTATTTTCAGAATCTACATGTGTAAATGCTTCACAACCGAAGGTTTTCAGAAAAGAATAACTCGCCTTCTTACCTGTCCATGCTTCCTCTGGAATACCACAATCCAAAGGATTAGATGGACCTCTATTAATTAAATAAACAGTAGTGTTTACAACCTCTTCCCACATGTTTAAAGGCAACCCAGCATGCAATCTCATAGTCCATGCACGTTCCATTATTGTTCTATTCATGCGCTCAGCCACTCCATTTTCCTGTGGAGTCCTTGGAACCATTTTCTGCCTATGAATACCATTAAAGGAAAAATAATCTTCAAACTCTTTACTGCAATACTCACCACCATTATCAGATCTGAGACATTTTAACTTTTTACCTGTCTTATTCTCAACCAAACTTCTCCATTTTTTAAAAGTTTCAAATACATCAGATTTCTACCTAATGAAATAAATCCATACCTTCCTAGTTGCATCATCAATGAATGTGACATAATAATGAGATCCACCGAGAGAAGGTACTTGAGCTGGTCCCCATACATCCGTATGCACAAGCTCCAATTTCTCATCTTTCTTTTGTTTCCCATCCTTGAGAAAACTAACTCTCTTTTGTTTTCCATACACACAACTTTCATAGAAATCCATATTAACACATTTTAGACCTGGTAAAGCATTCTTTGAATGAATTAATTTCATACCTTTTGCATTCATGTGCCCAAGTCTGTTATGCCATAGTGCTGATTCAGAATTCGCAGCATCTATCTGATTTTCTTCATGCCGAACTGCAACAACTATTCCTGAACATTGATTTTTATCTGCAATAGCTAAAGTAAAAGGAACAGTATGACCTATACAAAGATATAAGGTGCCTACTTTCACACCTTTTGCTACCACTAAGGCACCTTTTGTAACCTTCCAATTTTTATCACTAAATGTAACAACACAACCTTCACCATCCAGTTGCCCTGCTGAAATTAAATTTCTTTTTAGCTTTGGAACATGCCTTACCTCATGTAGTAGCCAATGATTCCCATTCTGCAACTTAATCTTGATGCTTCCCTTTCCAACAATCTGACAGGGTTCATTATCTCCCAAATAAACCACCCCAAAATCCCCTTGGACATAATCAAGAAAATAATTTCTATGGGGTGTAGCATGAAATGAAGCCCCTGAATCTAACACCCAAGAATCATCAGCATTGTCAAGAGAAAGAATCAAAACATCCTCATCAGATTTATTACTTACCAAATTTGTCTCTTTATTTCCTTCCTTTTCGTCTCCTTTATTTTCTGAGACCAACAATCTTTCTTTAAATGACCTGGCTTACCACAGTACCAGCAATCCCTCTTGTCTCTAGATTGGGACCTTCTGTAACTTGATTTTCCTCGTGACTTCCCACGGCTTCCGAAATTGTTTCTTCTCTCCTTTGTTCTACCCTTGCTTTCTGCATTCAAAACACTACCTGATGTGGATGTTCCACCTGAGCTTTTCCTATGAATTCCTTCGCTCAAAATAACACCAACAACATCATCAAATTTCAATGTATTCAAACCAGAAACAAAATTGCTAATAGCCATTACCAAGCTATTCCAGTTTTCAGGCAAAGAACACAAAATCAAAAGAGCCCTAACTTCTTCATCAAAGTTTACTTTTACAGAAGTTAATTGACTGGTAACTATATTGAACTCATTTAAATGATCAGTAACTGACCCACCTTCTACCATTTTCATATTAAATAAACGCTTCATAAGAAATACCGTATTCGAAGCGGAAGGCTTTTCATATAACTTCGCTAGTGTTTCCATCAACTCTAGAGTTGTCTTTTCTATTGTAATATTGAACGCTACTGATTGTGCCAGGCATAAACGAATACTACCAAGTGCCTTTCTGTCCAAAATATCCCAGTCCTCATCTGACATTGTTGTGGGTTTCTTGGTTTTCCCTTCCAATGGCCGCCATAAATCCTTCTAATAGAGATAGTTCTCCATCTGCATCTTCCATAACTGATAGTTCTGCCCATTGAACTTATCAACCTTCAACTTACCCTCGTTTGCCATTGCTTCCACTTAATCGTGAGACTCCCACTCAACCGTGAGACTTTCCTGCAGACGATAATCGAAAACAACCCACTCTGATACCACTTGTTAGGTTTTGAAAGGCAGCTATCTAAAAGCTAAATGTAGATTTTATCACATAAACCAAGAAATAAAAACACATAGAAAAATAACACAGAGAATTTAACATGGTTCACCCAATATGGGCTACATCCACCAAACCGCAGCCATCCAATGATATTATTAACCAGTGCAAAACCCTATTACAATATCATGAATAATTGCCAGTTTCTTATCATACTGCAACTCTATCCCAAACCCTTTATAAATTAGGGTTATACAAAATCGAGGTTTTTCCCTTTTTATGATTTTTCCCTTTTTCGGCGAGGATACGTGAAGAGTGTACAGTATACAATGATCAGTCACCACATACCAACAATCTCCCACTTGGAGACTGATCAGGCTCCACACCAAACAATTTGGACCCAGGGATCTAAGTATTCTTTGAAATCTATCAAGAGAAAATGAACATATACACTCTTGCATTAAATTATTTTCAAGCCCTCCTTCTAGCACAAATTATGTTAATGAGTGTTTTTGCACAAGACAACACAGAAAAACCATGAAGTATTTTATCTCTTTTGAAAGGAAATCTAGCCTCAAAACTTTAGAAAGATAACCCTAAGGCTTTGATAGTCAACTCTTGACTTTGCATAAAATGACTCAATTGATAATTATTTTTTGTTTTAATAAGGGGCCTTACAATTACTTAGCCAAACATAAATAATGAGGGTTTGAAATATCTGAAATTATTGTGAAACCCTAAATCTATTTTAAGATATGAGATTTGAAAGAAAACTTAACATTTAATATTGCCATTTGAATGATGTTTTTCTTCCTAAACTAACTCAATTTAAAATAAAATGTAAAAATAGGGGGAAAGAGATTAAGCTACGAAAACCTAAGGACAATGAAAACAATGGTTGATGTTGTAGATAGAAGGATCCCTCACAAAATCGATTCTTAATTAATTAGAGTTAAACTCAAAAATTTGCAAGAATAGTGCAATCTTTAAAAGAAGCTAAAATATTTTCAAACTAAACACCTAGGAAATTGGGGTCCACCTTTTGGAAGATGGAACTTGGGACCTATTTCACACTTTATTTCATCAAGAAACCAAGATCCCTCAACCAAGTGACTCAATTGAGTGATGGACTAGGGGTTTCCTTGTGTGATTGGAGGGGGATTCACCATTTAAATGAAGCTTCAAAAGAGAAATACAAACACTTATGCACAAAACCTAGAAACTTCAAAGCATGAAATAAGATTGATAAACTAGAATCAAATAGAAAGGTACCTAGAAAAATGATGGAATCAAAGCAAGGTCTGTAACTCTAAAAGTTTATTTTTTGGAGTGCACTGGGACTGATACGCTAAGCTAGGAAATTTAGTCCTGCTACAGGATTCTAAGTGGAATCTGGAATCTTCTGGTGACTGATTAGGATCTATAGAAAGATGGAAAAATGGTTGTACTGGGACTGATACACCCAGTTGGGAGATTTAGTCCCATTACTAGGGTTTGAGTGATATTTCTTTAGCCTCTAGTGATCTTCTATAGCTTCCTTCTTGTCCAATCTTCAAGTCCAAAAGTCTGAATTCTAGCATGTAGGTAAGTTTTTGTGAAGATGACAATTTCTTGAAAACTTTTTGCAACTTTGTCTTCAAAGGATTTTCAAGCTCCAATTCACCTAGATCTACAAACACATATCAAGAGAGAGAGAAAAAAAATTGTTAGGGAATAGGGGTTTTCCTTGGTCAGGCCCCATTTTGGTAATCAAACCTTGAAATGAAATGAAATAGCATGAAGGAATGATGAATGAATAAATTTTATGTTACAACTCACCAAACCCTTGAAATGAAGGTTGCAAACTTGTATGAAATGGCTTCAATGGATGTGGATCCTAACTCTTGATTGAATGCTCGTCTTGAATGCTTACTTGAATTATGAAACCTACATCAAAAATGTTAGCTCACAAATACACATGATGCTTGAATCTTTAATGTAGCTCCAAATGCTTGATGATTTTCTCTTGAATGCTCTTGATCTCATAAAATTACCTTAGGAATGCTTGGAAAGAATTTCTAGGAGAAATTATGTGAATAACCTTGTATTTATACTTGTTTATGTCTAATTTCCTGAAATTACAAGACTACAAGCCAACATTTAGAATTTGAATCTAAGGATAATAAATGCTTTCCAAGAAATTGATTGAAAATAGGTCCTAAGTTAAAGCGGGACTCATATATGAGTCCTAGAGGCCTAAACCCATGACACAAATTTCAAGAAGTTTCAAATCCATATGGCCAAAGGGGTGTATGAGTTCCAAATCCCTAGATCTGGAACACATAACCAAAAACATTAAATTGTGATTTTTCATTTATTAAATTTTGAGATTATCCTTAGAAAAATACATTTAATTAGGTTTGGGGATGCATAATAGGACCAATTAAGGCATAAATAAACCAATTTCAAGAGGGAGGGCCCAAACAAGTGTGAAAATGTAAAGGGATACATTTTTCTACATTACAAAAACTATAAAAATTCACGAAAAATACTCAATTTTGGTGCAATATAAATGAGCAAATTCACAATTGAACTTATCACAAAACAAAGCTCAAACTAACCATACAAAGTAGCTTATAGTTAGCAAATTATAAAAGGTACGAACAAAAGATCTATTAGATATCTTCACAGTTCACCATTATCATAACTAAACTTTATCTAAAATTTAAAAAAGTAACCATGTGCATACATAGACAAATAACAAGACACCACAAATTCAATATCTTACTTGTATTGATTTCAAAATGTTGATTACAACAAGTCCTGTTCAAAAACCCTTTAGACTTGAGAGAAAACTATCTTTTATAGAGAAGGCTTACAAACATCAATGGTGGGTATTA
The DNA here is from genome assembly GCA_007115665.2 of Sequoiadendron giganteum. NCBI lineage: Eukaryota > Viridiplantae > Streptophyta > Pinopsida > Cupressales > Cupressaceae > Sequoiadendron > Sequoiadendron giganteum. The sequence continues at coordinate 621,106,284 of CM021105.1, read as the reverse complement.
TCTCAACACCAATGATCTAGATTACATTTGCATTTAATATTAGAAGTGCATTAAATGTTAACAATATATTCATCATCCATCTCCAACTAAATTTAGTTACAAATGAATCTAAGTATATGCAAAAATATATTACTATATCTTTTATTAAATACACCTTTAGAAAATCCCAAAACAATTGGTAGCACAATTTCCCAAAAATTGCACTCGCTATCTTCTATAGAATTTTTTTTTATATTACACTTCTTCCTTCTGATTTTCTTTCATTGCAAACTTCATAATAGTAGTCAAGGCTACAGTGACCCCTATGTTGGGCGAACCAGAGGCAACATGAACTTTGTAGCTTAAAGCATCATAATCATCGATTGGTTGATGATGTAATTCCACCCAAGAAGACCTTTGATTGATTACCTTCTGAGATTTCACTAAAAATTGTGCTACAAAGTCTAGGAATTTTGTAGACAATAGACAATCTATTTGTAGATTCCTTATAAATTACTCACCTCCAATGTTGTTTCTGAACTTCATCATTTAACTTGTCAGAAAAAAAAATTATGTGTACCTTTGTCAATTCCTACAAAAATTTATCACAAGTCATCAAAACTTTGTTGATCTGATTGACGATACGTTTTACCTTTGGCTCGACTTTTATCATGATCTCTCTTCTAAAATTAAGTACATGTAGCCAGTAATGTGGCTCCTTTACCAATTCCTTCTGCAAAATTCCTTCTCATTCTATCACTTCAATGGGAAGTTTCTTTATTGCCTCAACTTTGGGACACACTAACCCATAATATTTATGAAATCCATCGTACTCTTCAATCAACTTAGAAACCTCTTCCTTCAAAATCAAAAAGCAGTTGTGGGCTTGAGTGGCAACTCTAGTTGCCTTATTATCATTATCAAAAAATGTGTTTTGTCCATTGCTGAGTGGATTGAGCCCAAGACTTCATTTGCTCCTTTTTTCCACTTCATCTCTGAATAACACCACAGGAGTTATTAGCTTCCCCAGAGTGCTATGAATCGAGGTGAATAAATGTTGGATGAAAGCTATCAAATTAGATACTTTTGATGTCAAACTCTACCTTGGTAGCTTCATCCTTATTCATCAGTTTAAAAATGTTAGACATCGAACCCTACAATTCATCAATCTCCTAGGATCTATTGGTGGGTCCAATATTTATTAAGGAGACATTAAATTCCTCAAGAAAAATGCTTGTGTTACTTTTGCCCATAGATGGAGTAGCCACAGTTAAAATTTTGGACCCTGATGCATCCTTGGCCATATGTGACCTTATTATCGCCTTCTTATTCTCCTCCGGCCTTTCAATTCAGCTTAAAATAGCCTCTAGAGTCATTTGTGGAGTCTCCTCTATTGACCTTCTACTTTTCAAGTACTCTTCCAGCCAAGCTAGATTGGGAGATTGATCGGATTGTTGCGATGAGAAAGGAATTTTAGTAAAGACATTTTTCATTGCAATCTCTTCCTCATGGTTCTCCTCTTGCTGACCCTTTGGCAATTCTTCTATTGACCTCTCTTTCTCTTGGCCATGAGATTGCGCGGGTTCAACTTCTAAAACTTCCTTTGAAGGCTTCTCTTGATGCTCTAGGGCGATTAAAGCCTCTTCCACTACTGGGAGTCTCACCATGCCTTCTCTCTCCTGCTTCTACATTTTCGTCAAAAAAAAATCCATCCTCTCCATGATAGGAGGCTCCAAAATGGTCCAGAAAGAGGAAGGAGGATTAACCTGTGCCACTTGAATTAACAAAGATCTGTTAACTTCAGAGAGCAAGGTGACGATTACCTCCTTGGGAAAGTTTGAAAGATGAGACATAAAAGTTCCATGAAGATCACGAGAAGTAGGAGAGGAAGTAGAAGGAATGATGGAAGATATGGTATACATGGTGAACTGGGGAGAGCGAATTGATAATGTGGAAGAGAGAAATTGGAGATGATTCCCTGAGGAATGGGAGTGATGGTAAGAACGGATGTGGTGAGGTCCACTGAAATTTCGATTAGAGGAGGTGAAGCGAGAGTGAAAGGGAAATAGTAGAAGTGGTAGAGGATATGGAAATGGGAGGAGAAGATGGAAGAGTGGAAGATGAAGGAGGTGGTGAGGATGATGATTCTTTTTATCTTCTTAAATGGGTTTGATAGTCATTGTCCCAACACGCTTAGTCTTTTTGACTGGTGATTTGTTTCTCTCATAAATCTGGAGAACATAAAAGAAAAGATTTATCTTCATACTGTAAAATGATAGTTTTCCGTCTTAAACTAAGGAATTTGAGGTTAAGTACAAGATTATGGCTGTTTCTAACCATTAGAATTGCTTATATTATCTTAGTTGTGATACTCTCTATTTCTTACAATTAACAAAATATTCAATCTTTTAAAATAACATTTATTAGTTCCTGCCTAAGGAACTATAGGCATGGCTCTTCCTTAACAAGTTATTAATAATTTTGATTTAAACAAATGAGAATTCATTTTTATTTTCTATTTGACAAATATTTCTATAACTCTAAAGTAAATATGCAAAATATTTAACAAAACAAATCACCAAAATTAATTTTGTGAAATGTAATTGGCTCAAAAGTTTTGAGTGATAAGGGCGATTTTCCCGGTTCCATTATCATAGTTACGATTATACTAGAAATGCAAGAGAAAATGGCATGTTTTCCTCTATCGAACGTGCTCGAGAAAATTGCAACTGTTTACATTTCAGTTTGGACAGTTTCAAAATCCATTTCAAAGTTTTTCAGTCTACAAATTCTGCCATTGGAACTAACTAGAAGCAGCTGTATTGCTTTCGTAGTATTTGCAAGGTTTGTTTTTGGAAGGGTTTCCCTTCTAGTTTGTATTGAGCTGAAGATAATCTTCATTTGGAGCTTTCCAGAAAAACACGGTATACTGAAGTTTTTGTACGCCGTCTCATAATTTTGATGAATCTGTGGCTTACAATGTGTTGTTTGTCGATTTTGTTTCATGCTTAGTTAAAAACTAGTTCATGTCTTTTCAAAAACCCTGAGATGAGATTTACTAAAGTTATTATTTTTCTTTACGGCTGCCTTTGGTTTAGATAGCGAGCGTAGATAGGCCAAATACAAAGCTTTTCCCTCACAGATATAACGACAAAATGAAGACATCTTCACAGGCTTTGAATTGAGCTGAAGATAATCTTCATTTGGAGCTTTCCGGCAAAACACACGGTATGCCGAAGTTTTTGTACGCCGTTTCATAATTTTGACGAATCTGTGGCTGAGAATGTGTTGTTTGTCGATTTAGTTCATGTCTTTTCAGAAACCCTGAGATGAGATTTGCTTGAGTTATTATTTTTCTTTCTTATTCTGGACTTTAAAGGTTTCAAATTTATGCTAGCTGGAAATTAATCTAAATCTTTGCCCAAAACCCTGTGGAACACAAAGCAAGCTGAGAAAGAAGTAGTTTCTAAACATTAGTGCCGAGCAATGCAATAATCTAGTGAATTTTAGAAGATTTTTGTGCTCTTGATGGTGAGAGCTAAACATAAGAAAAAAACAACCTTGCAGTACAATCTCATACTTAACCTCTTTCACTGAAAATAATTAATTGACCCATGTGCTGGAGGAACAAAAGAGTCTTTTCTAGTGCCCAATCAGACTATCCAACTAGTGTGAGGTAAGGCGTACAAGTATTCCATTTTAAAACTTTGTGGAAGTGAACACAATTCTTTTTAATCCATCTTTATGTTGTCACATAATCCTTTTCAGAATTTGGATGAAAGTCTTTTTCAGTCTAACGTGAAACACAAATGGTTGGAGGGGAAGCTATATCTATCTATCTAACTAACTAGTGTAAATGGAAATTATTGTAGTGCTACATTCCAAACCCCAAAAGATGGAATAAGAAATCAATAAAAATGGTGGCCAATATTAGCACAAAGTTTTCAACCATACAGAATAGGCATCACAAATCAGCTTGCCAAGTCCAAGTTTTGTAACTTGGGTTTAAGAAATACAACCCATGTTCAAGCATCTTTTGCTGGGTTCACTACAAATGGCAAAAATCTGAGCTTTATAAAGCAAGCTTCAATTCTTCTAGGTATGAATAATGACGAGAAGCATCATTCTTCCACATTATAAACAATACACCACTCACATTCTTGTGCTCTTCATAGGCTCCACCTAAAAAGTTATTCAGTTGAATGAGACTTGAACATAATTTCAACTATTTTAACTAAGCCAATTGAGACCTAAGCATTGGGAGGCAAGTTGGCCAAAACAAAACAAACCTATTAATATGATTTTAGATAAACCACCTAACCAAATCAAACTTAAAATACACTCTTAACCCTAAATTTCTATACCTAAATCCTTTCTCACAAACTTTAATGAGATTTTTAAAATAATACCCAATGGTGTTAAAAAGACCAATAAACTTACGAAAATTTAAAAAAAATCTTGTTGAGACTTTTCATGAGAAATAAAACCTTTCAATTCCTCCTGTGCATACTCATGAAGTCGTTCTAAGGAAGATTCTGCATAAGCCTGCAAGTGTTCAAAGAGATCCTTGTTAGCTATATCCTTAGCATGCTTACTCTGTGCAAGAAAATACCCATAAGCATATGTCCACTTCAACACCCTTCTGCAATCAACAATCTGCAGCCATGCATCTGTGACAAACTGGAGGTCATGATCAGATTGACCCTGTGAGATTCTCCACTTTTCAAATCCGGAATTCTGAATACTCTGCATATTAGATAGAGCCTTTGTTCTGAAAGATTCATTGGCTTCCCAGAGCTTATAATAATGGGTATGCATTTCAGCTATTTTTTTTTTAATAGTATCCCCATTTTGCTCTGTCTCTACTTCATCATGTTCACTACTACAATAGCTGTTGCAGCTATGATGGCCATCATGATCATTCCAATTGCCGAGGCAGAACCAGCAAAACTGAATTAAAAAAAGCGCACAAGTTATATGCCTGCAACCTTCATGTTTCTCAATAGTAACATTACACTTGGGGCAAAGCTTTGTGTTAATATACTTCTAGTTTTCTGTACGCTCGTTATCATTGTCCTTCAACACCCACTTCTTTACAATCTCACAATCTACTGGATTATGTTTTTCCTCTGAACAGTTCCAGTAAAACTCACAACAGCATTTACAAGTAACCTTAGATGATCCTGATCCACTTCCATAAATATCTACTTCCACAGCATACTCACAACCAGGGGCTGGACACCATTTGATTGCTTTGTTGCTCTTAACATAAGATCTAACAAGGTACTGTCTATACCTTTTTAGATAACGTTCCTCACAAGAAGTCAATAAATAAACCACCATTTCTTGACCCACAGAGCATTCACAAGATGGTTCAAGGCATTTCAGTCTCAGACATCCTATTCCTGCATTATCTATTCTTGCTTGAATCTATCCTAGCCAACACCCATTGCAAAAATAATGCCCACAATCCCCTGCTCTCATTCCACTAATGCATTAACTATCCCTGCAAACACCACAGCCCCTTACTGAATTTGGATCAACCTCTGAAATCCTAATTCTCAATAACCCTAAATCTCTTCTTATGTCCTCCTCCTTCACAAGCCACTCATCAATCACCTTCTGAAAATTCCACCCAAAGTGAAGCAAAAGAGTAACAGCCTCATCTTTAGACATGGATAGGATGGAGCAAACCCTTTCCATTCCCTCTTCTTGGAGTTGGCGTATATCTTTATTGCTCAAAACAGTGCAACTATTTATCATCTTCTTATGATGCTCTTCAAAGAAATCAGTCACCTGGTTTTCCTCTTCAAGGTCATCACTATCATAGAAATATTCATCATCTTCTTCAAAAGTATATTCTTTCATGTTCTCCCTGGTCATGATGAAGATCTTCTTTGCTCTCCATATTTTCAATGACCAAAATAAATAAACCAAAACTTCACCTGCAAATATAAGAAGCAGAAGCACCCAGTTCTGCACAGGAGTCGTACTTGATAACCCACAAAGGGCAGAAGCACCATAGTTCAATGTGGGTGACCTGTCTAGGTGCTTATGTGGGGCAGGATCATCCAGTTTCAGTGCAAGTGTCCTGTTTCAGTGTCCCATTCCTACAAAAGCACCCTGTCAACACAGGTGTCCCCCTTGAATGTATGCACCCAATGCTGGTGCCCTAAAACATCCTCCAATTTTCCAGTTTTGCAAGCTTCTGCTACAGACAACATTCTTCTGGCTTCTTGGGTCTGCAACAGCCTTCTAACAATCTAGGGATGCAACTTCTCTTCTTCCTCTTTTAATTTCTAGTTTACATTTCCTAGCTCCGTAGTAGTTTATTCTATTTTGAAATTTGAATTGAATCTGAATTCTCTGTTGCATATCAGTAGTTTATTTCAGATTGTTTGAATTAAATTAGTGTGTAATCCTAGGTTTGATGGTATAATGCACTAAACATCAAAATCAACACCTAGGGTTTCCCAAATTGTTCTTTCAAATAAAATTTCTAGTTGATAATGAATTGGACAATAAATCTCAAGCTTAAGTCCGATGGCACATTCTCCAGTTCGTTGACAGTTCTCTGTTGTTCTATTAGGTATTACCATCACATTATCCATTTCTTGTATTACTTTTATGATATATATAGGTATTTATAATTAGAATTCACATGTTTCCCATATCTCAAGATATACATGCATAGCCAAACCTGGTACTGCACAAACCTAGTTGAAAACATATCAAACCCACATCCAGATCTGCTACCACACTCTCATGGCCACACCCATACCCACCACTCCCACAAACCTTGATCCCCATTTACATTCTCTTAATCAGCAAATAAATTGCAATGGTCCCCCTTTAATCATTTCAATTTTCTCTCCATTATCTGCATGATCTGCATTGCGTTGGCTACAGTTAGCTAATTTGATTGATTCATCCTTACCAACTTAGCCCAAACATTCAATGATTTTAAATGTTTAAATAACCATTCACCATAAGAATCCCAGAGAACAAACTGACAGCTTTCCCATAACCTTATCTAGAAGCAAGGTGATTTTATATCCTCTAGAAACTATTTCTGAATTTTTTAACAAGCATTGCAGGATGCCAAATTGAGTAGGAAGACTGCTTTATAGACACACTCCAGACATGTAAGAAAATTTCATGAGTCTGCAATACATACTTCACACATAGTGCAACTAAATTTCCTACAAAAATTCAATAGAGTATTAAAATTGTGGAGGATAAAGACATTGCAGAGATGAAAATATTGGGAAAACAAAGTAGAAACAAAAAACATTCTTACCAGTCATGATAGATCCCAATTAAGCCTCGTTCATAAATCACACCAAGTGTATTTTCCTTGGCAATGTTAGGGACAACATTCATAACCCAAGCTTTGTCAGATGAGACTGCTGCTGCAAAGCTACCAAGACCTGCATTCATGTCCATAATATTGCGATACCTAGTCTCCCCAATATATTTTGTGATCCTTTTGTATGTCTTAACATGTTTCTTCCACAAATGTGTATCAGCATCATATGTCTCGGCTGTAACACCTGGTAATGAACCAGTGAGAACTCTTGGAGGAACAGCATTCAAGCATGTTGGAAACTTGTCCAAGACTCCTCCAGCTACCTCATTTGGATCATTCACTTTAGGTACAGGTGTAATGCATCGTTCTCTTAGACCTGCAGGTAAACAACAATTATTCAGGGTATTTCTTATATAGGATTAAAATATAGTATCATATGATAGGTCAATGAAAACTGACAGAACACTTCGAAAAAAACTAATAATAGTTTATTTCTTCTCCTCTACGTTGATGCAAAAATCTCATACACAATCAAATCCAGAAATAGTAATTTGAATTAGCTATATGGATTGTGGAAACTTGATATCATTAATAGTTATTTTGTTCTATACTGCAATGCAATACAGATGCAATGACAGAAATTTCATCCAAGGATTGCTATGATGGCCAAGAAAATGATCTGCAAAAGAGACCAATATTTGTAAGCATTGAAATGGAAAATAAACAGGAAATAACAAAAGCTGATATGTAAATTAATTGTAATGTATCCAAATGTTTTCAGTACATTGGCTGGGGATGTCCTTATAAATATCACAAATGCAAGTACTAGCCAATCACTAGCCATTATATTAGTATTTTAGAAAACAACTCTCCAAATGTGTTGTCACTGCCAGAAAAGGGAAGTATGTATTTTTATTTTTAGCTGCAGTTAAGATCTATGGGGCTTAAATTAGGTGTAAAAAAAGTAAAACGCATTATAAGAGACTAATTGAAGGATTGTTTGCCAGTCAGGCAAAAAACGAGATTGAATTTAGGATTGAAAATCGAATTGAAATTTTTCAGGATGTTAGACATCTAAAAAAATAGTCTCGAGAAGATTCCTTGGATATTTTAAACATATAGAGCTTCCCAACTGAATGTAATGCATGTCTTGCTACCTGAATCACCAATGAAAGCAGTTTTGCGAGCATACATGCTTTCCAACTAATCATTATAAATATATCTTGCTATCTAAAGCACTAGCACAATGAACACAGCAACAATATTCCAGTAAGGGTAAAACAAGTGTTTATCGAATTTACAAAACAAAAGTCTATCTGACAATATGATTTGAGTAATACAAGATAACTTGATCAATATTATTTTCCAATCAGCAAGCAAAATAATTTATGTTCAACTTTTGAGTTATGAAGTTGAGTAACCCACCAAGCATCATCAGGATTGACTGATTCACAGATAGGAGGCGGTTCAAGATTATGTCGGCTTGTAGGACAGGACTGCCTATTAATTCTCTTTTGCCAGATAGCAATATCGCCTTTTTCATATTTCTTTTCCCAGCATAAAATTTTTGCTATTTCTTCAATTTTATCTTGCTCCTTCTCAAGCTCCTCTTTTGATCTCTGCCAACTCTGGTAATATTGTCTCCAATTGATGGGAGGTCCAGAGAGAATCCAATAACCTCCTGGTCTCAAAACTCGATCCACTTCCATCATATAAAGCCCATCTGCAAACAAGAACATTAAGAAAATCAGAATATGAATCAAAATAGTTAATCTATGGTCCTTTCTTAACTGCAAGTTTTACATTAAACATAAACTTTTGACTGTGAATGGGCCCCACCATTTGCAGTCCAAGGAATCAAACAACGTGAACACTGAGACATGTCAAAGGCCCTGGAAGGATAAGGAAGCCGCTCTGTGCCTATGACATTTATAACAGCAGGCACACCACGCTCCAAGGCAAATTGCACTTGGGCTTCATGTGAATCTCTTGGTGCAAAGGACATGGTCAAAACATTTCTCTTGAAGAGATATGCACCCCAGCTAGCCACCTATTTGTACCACAAGGCTTTTCACTCAGTCAATTCAATTGCAACAAAGAGCTGAAATAATTCCTTTAAAGTAGAACTGCAGATCAGGCAGTGACAAAACAAAATATAGCAACAGAGCAGTAGTATTCAGTATCATTAAAACATTTTTTAAATTTTTGCCTTGTAAGAAAAACTATTCCTGCTTTGCATGGTCTAACTGATGATTTACTAGCATTCATGAATCCAAATCCAAGCTTTATGTTGAATAATATGAAAGCTCTGTCTTGAAACCATCTCTGCCATGGATAGAAAATTCAAACTTGAAAAGGCCAAAGACAACCTCTAAACCTTTGAAGATATTGACTGTCACTACATTGATTTGAACTAGCATTGCATTTACAACTAGTTGATAAGTGACAGTCAAATCTATGCAATCATTTTAGAACAATTTCTCGAGAACATATTACTGGAAATCCCACTTGGTCAACAGGGTTAAGCTAAAATGTTGGTATAAGTTACACAGATTAAGAAGCCTCACTTTGAAGCAGAGGTCTTCAGTTCTACATGAAATCACATACAAGTCACGATATGTTTACATTTTAAGCTTTCTTTATCCAAAAACTAAATAGAAGGATAGAATACAACAATCTCATCATGGCTTCGTTAATAGGGCCCAATTCTATAACCAAGGCGGTGTAGACCGGAACAGCTTCTGTTTGAAGCCTTTTGTCACATGACCTTAAAGCCTTGGTTCTGCTGACTGAATCCGTTCATGGGAGGAGGATTTGCCGCACTTTCTGTACCGCTTTGAAAGATCTACTCTCTGATTGCTATAAAAATACGTTTCTTTCAGCCATTGCTAAATTTGTCTTTTATTTTTTCGTTTTCGTTTAATAACAGTAATTTCTGGCATGGTAAGGTGCAGGGACAAGGGCATTACTATTTGTCTTTCTAGGCACCAATTCTCTGTGATTTTTTGGTTTGATAAGGTGTGTAGTTTATATAGTTTAAGTCTCATGGCTTTTTTAGTGATTTAGATGAAATGTTTTTGGGGGTAATTTTCATCGATTAGCTTTGCCTTTGTTATATTCTCATTGTTGCTAGAATTGTGTGTAAAATATATTTACTGATTGTCTTCTGTGTTTAAAATATATTTACTAGATTAGTCTCTGATTGTCTTGTGTGTTTTGTAGAGAAGTGTACACCTAAAAATAACAGAAATTAGGTAAATTAAAGCTGGATACATCTATATAATGTCAATGCACGGTTTAGCATATCATGTTCAAAATCATTTAATTATATTTTTCAATCTTCAATTTCATATTCAATACCAAATATTACACTTGTTTGGTTTAGCATCAACAAATATCGTGTCATAGTCAAAGCCATTCAGTTATAATTTTCTATCCTATATGTTAGTTATCTGTGAAAGTTCATCCATTTGTGAAAGTGGTTGTACAAGGGAGTGTTTGTAGAAAGCAACTTCTTCTTTTGCAATTAAAAAACTGGTTGATTGGTATGGCAAGTTGTCAGCTGCACTTGGAGATAAGTGCTTGAAGAAGCCAGCATTTTGTTTTTGTTTTTGGGTTTTATGATAGCATTTGTTTATGTAATGTTCAATATTTTAAACAATATTGGACCAATAATTCTGACTTTAAAGTTGTTAGTGTTGATGATGACTACCCATAATTAAATGAAATGTATTCCTTAGAAATGAGACTTACATGTCAACCCTGCTCATAAACTTGTGAGCAAATGGTTAACTATTTATTAAGAAGTGACAAACTATTTATTTATTGATTTAATGTTATAAAAAATTGTGATTTCTTGATTTAATCATTGATGATGTGTTTAATTTTCTTATTTTGCAGAACTTGAGCATTGAAAAGCAAAGCAACAATAGTATCTACAAATACAGTTCAATAGCATATAGAATTTGACAAGTAACATATTACACCTATTTTGTTTTTTTTTAATTTGTACTGTGTGTTTTTATTTTGTGCATAAAATGTCGAAAAATTGTGAATCAAAAAAATCATTGCATACTATCATAGATGTAGAAAGATATGAACCAATGAATACAAAAGAAGAACGAACAATAGATGAAGTATTGAAAGACAATAATCTTTCTAGAATAAGTCCATTTGTATACAACATAGGGGATTGTCTTTTTGACTCTTTGCAATATTTGTTACATATGAACTTCACTTCCATAGAATTGCGAAATGGTATGGTTGATTACTTTCTTGATTGCCTAGCAAAAAATGACAATGATGCTTTGTTTTCATATACACATGAGCTAAATCCTGAAACATTGAATGAATTGCATCAAATAGCTGATGCTAATACATACTTACAACGTATGCGCCTATCTGCGGTTAAGAAACCAAATTCTAAAGAATATGGCCTTTGGGGTGACCAATTTTGCATTGAATGGCTAGCAAAGTGGTTAGGTATCCAAATATGTATTTGGTCGTCAACTAGAAAAGTAAAGTACTTGAATTTCAATGAAGATTTAGGAAGTACTACATATTCTATTTTGTTCCATGATGAAAACCATTTGAATGGACATTTTGAACCACTTGTTTCCAAAAAAAGAAAGCCATTGGAACAATGTATTAACCAAGGTAAACACTCAAAAACAATTACTAACATGAGAAAACAGATTGTGGATAATAAGTCAATAGATTTAGAGTCCAAGTTCAGTAAATATGCATCATCAACAACAAATTTTGCATTGGATAATATCATAGATGTAGAGAACTATCAATCAAAAAACAGACAACAAGATATCTCAATTGACAAAGTATTAGAAGACAATAACCTATTTAGAATAATGCCCTTTGTATACAATGTAGGCGATTGTCTCTTCGACTCATTACAACTACTATTACATATGCGATACACATCTGTTGAACTAAGAAATGGAATAGTTGATCATTTTCTAAATTGTCTGGCAATTGATGATCCTCACACTTTGTTTTCACTTCAAAATGAGCTAGACTCACACACACTATCCAAAATGCATGGCGTTCATGATGTTAGTACATATTTGCGACGCATGCGACTATCTGCAGTTCCAAAGCCAAATTGTAATGAGTATGGTCTTTGGGGAGACTTGTTTTGTATTAAGTGGCTATCCAAGTGGTTAGATATTGAGATATGTATTTGGTCTTTAACAAGAAAAACAAAGTACTTGCATTTCAATAAAAATTCACAAAGTACAACATATTCTATTCTTTTCCATGATCAGGATCATAAAAATGGACATTTTGAACCACTTGTGAGGAAAAAAATTAACACACCTGAACAACAAGCTCACCAATCTAAACAATTTGGAAGAAATATATACTCCCTAAAAAGAATTCCAAAAATTAAAAAAAAAGTTACAATGTCTAGATTATGCAAAAATGCATTATCAATATCAGATTGTGGTGACAGTCTTTTCAATACTATTGCAAGTTTGACTAAAAATGAATATGATAGCCCATGTCTTAGACGGTACATGGATCAATCCTTTTGCAATGCAATTCTAAATGGAGACAACATAGCAAATGAATGTCTTCTAACATGCTTAAAATCTGAGTTGAAAAATACTTGTGGTGTGAGAAATTGGCAAACATTTATTGCAAAAGTTGGAGATCCATTTGAACAAAGTGAAATTGAAGGTTCTGAATTTTGTTTTGAATGGTTATCCTACATTTTGAAAATAAAAATTCAAGTTTCTTCAGAAAACAGTTCGATGCCAACCAAAGTATATTGCGAATGTCTACAACCAACAAAAGTATGCAATGTCATATGTTACAAATTAAATGACATGCATACACATTATAAACCAGGTGAAGTCGAGATAATAATGGTAAACGACATTCATACTACACATCCAAAAAAAAAAACAATAATGAAAAGCAAAGAAAGGCTTAATATGCACAAATTGAAAGAATCCATTCGAAACAGTAAACAAGTAAAAACTTGCAACTCTACACATCTCACAAATGGCTTCACCACTATTCTCCATAAGTCACTTCGTAAACTAAAACAAGAGATACACAAAAAACCTAAACAAAACATTAGTATGCACAAATTGAAAGAATCCATCCAAAACAGTGAACAAGTAAAAACTTGCAACTCTACACATTACAAAAATGGGTTTACTACAACTTTCCATAACTCACTTCGTAAACTAAAACAAGAGATACGCAAAAATCCTAAAATACATAACATAGAAAAAAGAGGGAAAAAAAAAACACCCGTTGAATCTTACACGGAGAAAATCAAAGACACGCCGAAACATGTGTGTGCAATTTGTGGGCAATTGCGTTTCAAAAAGAATATTATAAACCTAAGCCAACAAAAAATGGAAACATATGGTCTAGTTTTATTAAGGCCACAAGGATTTTTCGGAAACAAAATATGCAACTTTCGTAACCACCAATTGAGGCAAAATAAAAAACCAATATACGCAACACCAGAACATATTAAAACAAATAAGAAACTACAATACACTACTACACTTTCAGAACTCGAAGAAAGGCTAGTGTCCCTTCGACTTGCCTTTGCACAAATTTGGCAACTAGGATACAAAAGACCTCAAATTGGACTAAGTGGAACAATTATCAATGTCCCAACAAACATGAACATTATACAAACAGTGTTGTCATGTTCTACCAATGAAACATGGACAATTGCTATTGCATTAAAGAGATGTTTGCAATATCAAAATGCATACCAAAAAGGAAGAGTTCGACCAAATGTTATTATGAATTCTTTAAACAAATTGTGTAAAATAATGTTGTACAAAACACAAAATTTTAAAGTGAACCAAAATTGGCATGATCATTTAGAAGAGCACACTACATGCACTGAATCTTCATCAAGTGATAGCGAAAAAGAAAATGACACAAATAATCCAATGGAAATGGAAATGGATACCTTGATCCATGGCTTTACTGAGTCAAGAACTATACATTCAATACAAGATAAAGTCATTGAAATTGCACCTACTGAAGGAAAACAACCTCTTAGAATATTCCAAGACAAATATGTCGAAGAAATGAATTTTCCAACACTTTTTCTCGGAGAACCACGTGATGAACGAATTGAAAAGAAAATTTCATACCAAAAAATTGCATAATGGGAATTACAAAATTCAAAACAAACATTTGCTTATCATACCACCAACTTATTTTTCAAAACCATTAAAATTCTAATTGGCTAAGTATTTTCTACACTCTGGATAAGAATTGGCAAAGGGAAATTAAAAGGTAGGACCCTACTAGCAAAAGATGTCAAGCACAAACCAAACCTTGAAAAGATATTGCAATCAGACATTGGATATGTAGATTTCAAAAAAATAAGAAATTCACCAAACTATTTGCAACACCTAAAAGGAAATCTTTTCGCAATGATACGACAGTTGGGTCCACCTACTTTTTTCATAACTTTCACTAGTGCAGAACAGAATTGGGAGCCATTAAAGGAAACATTGAAAGAATTATACATCTCACACAAAAAAAAAATCAACTAAAAACCAAGAAGAATTGCTTAATGAAGTTGACATTACCTATTTGATTAAAAAGGATCCAACCACTTGTACTCAGTATTATAAACATAGGATTAATGCAATGAAACAATTAATATGCTTAGATGATACATTTTTTGGAAAGGTATTGGACTACTTTTCAGTTACAGAATTCCAAAGTCGAGGAAATGAACATGACCATTTCATGGTATGGGTTAAAGATGCACCTATATATGGAAAAGATACTAATACTAGTATTGAACATTTTGTAGACAGATACATAACTTGCAATACTGAAACTTTAAATGAACAAATGGCTAAAACACACATACATCACCATACTAAATAGTGTGGGAAGACCCAAAAAAAAAAATGTCACTTTGGTTTTCCACAACCACCAATGAAAACAACAAGAATTCTTGAACCATGTATCGACGAAAAAAGAAACAAAAGTTTCACTCAAAAACTTAGATCCACTTTAGAATGTTCAAGTTATGATTGTTGTACATCTTTTGAGGAATTCCTACAGAACATAAGCATGGATGAAGAAGAATACATATTAGCCATACAATCTACGTTGCTTAGACCAACAATGTTTTTGAAAAGAAAGCCAACTCACATTTGGAACAATACATTTTGTAAAAAAATTCCTCATCTATGGCAAGCAAATACAGATGCACAATTCATTCTAAATGCATATGTTGTAGCAATGTACTGTAGCTCATACATGACAAAATGCAATGCCTCAATAACAAATGCATTTAACAAAATACGCACTGAGCACAAAGAACATAAAATTGATGCAATTAAAATCATAACAAAACTTGGCAATGCTTTGCTAAATCTACAACAAATGTCTACTCAGCAAGTTGTACACATTGTGCTTTCACTTCCTCTTAACTATAGTTCAAGGAAATGCATATTCATAGACACATCAACTGCTGAAAACTATACATTTATTTTGAAAAATTCCACACAGCTAAAAATGAGCCAGGTGATTCACAAAATGTTGCTTGTAAAAATGTAATTGACCATTATATTGCACGTCCACAAATATTGGCAAATGTTTGTCTAGCAGAATTTGTCGCAAAATATAGAAGAACGGGAAAAGGACAATTAAAAAAAATAAAGAGACCACAAATTATTCGATATATAAGATACAATAAACATGTTGACATCGAAAACTATTATAGGGAATAACTTTTACTATATTTCCCATTTTCCATAGATGAAAACATGTTGAAAAAAGGCTTCACAACATGGGAAGAGGCTTTCATTGCTAAAGGAAAAATAGTAAAACTTAATCAAGCAAAGTACACGTACCATATAAATGAGCTATGGGGTGGTTTGGACAATGCTATTAATGATGTCAATATTGAAAATGAGAACCATACAGAAACAAACAATGTTCACAACTTGAACAGTGATTATAATGAACAATACAATTTACAATCGGATTTAGACACACTTAAACTTAAATTCTATAACAAACAAATCAAAAGGCCATTTGAAATTGCTAAGCATCCAAACTTAGTTGACAACACAGAGTACTACAATCTTCGAAGAATGCTAAACAAAGAGCAACAAGCCATAGTAAAGGACATACTAGTAAGAAAACAAAATAAATTACTTGAACCATTACATTTGTTTCTAACAGGAGGTGCTGGAACAGGAAAGACATTCACTGCCAAAGCCATATACCAAGGCTTACTACGTATATACAATAACTCTATTGATAGTGACCCAGATAAGATAAAAGGCTTGTTACTTGCTAAAGTAGCTTACAATATTGGAGGCACAACTTTGCACTCTGCACTTTTCATACCATTTAACAAATCCACTACTATTCCATTAAGCTCGGAGAAATTAGATATATTAACCAAAGAATATCAACAACTTCGTATTATCCTTATTGATGAAATCTCATTAGTTGGAGCGAGACTCTTGCGTTGCATAGATAAAATATTGCGTGACATCATGCAAACACCTACTAAATATTTTGGTGGTTTAGACATTATTTTTTGTGGTGATTTCTTCCAAGTAGAACCTATACATGACTGTCCAGTGTTCCAAACTATCAAATTAGACACCCAACTAGTTCCATACAATTTTTGGGAAAACATCAAATGCTATACCTTACACACAACAATGAGACAAAAAGATGAAGTCTTCATCAAAATTCTAAACAGAATACGAACAAACTCTCAAATAGATAGTGACATAGCATACCTGAATAACAAATGCTTACGTCCTACACCTATTGATCCAACATTTCCATTCCTCTTTTACAAGAGAAAAGATGTTAATGCACACAATCAGAAAATATTATTTTCTCTTCCTGGAGAACTAATAACAATCAATGCAATTGACGAACATGATAATTCTGTTAATTTAGAACAAATTTTCAAAAATAATACAAATCTACTAGACCATATCATGTTAAAAAAAGATATACTAGTTGAAATTTACGGTGGAAACTATGATACACAGGATGGTCTCGTAAATGGATCAGATGGAATATTCAAAACATATAGTCATCATGCTGACATTGACATTATATGGATTGAGTTCAATGATCGTCGTATAGGAAAAGCTCAAGCCAAAAAACAATCACATTTAAACCAAACATATATTAACAGTGGATGGGTACCAATACTCCGAGTTGCCAGACTAATCTTAAAACTAAATGCTCAACATAAAAATATTGTTAGAAAACAATTCCAAGTACAATTAGCATGTGCTCGAAAAATACATAGATCACAAGGACTTACAATGCATGGCCTTGCATTTGAACCATTAGGCGTACACCAACATGGGTTAACTTACACAGCCCTTTCCCACACATCAACAATTGAAACATTATTTTTTTTAAGCCCTCTAACAGCAAAAAATTTTAAAGTACGAAGAGAAATCATAGATGAAATGACATGATTACAATCAGTAGCAAAGTGGACTCTACAAAATTACACACATTACAAATCTCAAACATCATGTATTACCATATCTACATCAAACACTCGTCATTTCCAGCCACACAAACAAGACATTGAACATGACAAAGATTTAATGTCATCGGACATTATTTGTCTCCAAGAGACATATTTGGAAAACAATTTTAAAAATGATGTGTTATCAGAATATAATTGCTCTACAGCATACCATATACATGGAATAATGACCTGCACAAAAAAAAATATACAAGTAGCAAATGCAATTCCACTTACAGAAGACAATGTTGAAGCAATATTGAGTACACTAATATTTACTAAACAAAGCCTTTATATTTGTAATATCTATGCTAGACCAGCAACATCGCTTACAAATATCATAAAAATTGTTAACAAAGCAATGACAATTGTTCCCACTGGAAGCCTTATTTATATTGCAGGTGACTTTAACATTGACATTTCCAACACCTCAAAAAAACTAGACATGCTAAAAGAAAACATGGAAATACACAAGTTGTTCTTATTACAGGAAAATACAAAAATTTTGTCAAGGACCATTATTGATCATGTCTGGACAAATAATTATGAAAATACAACAAACATTGAAAGGTACGAGTCGTACTGGACGGATCATGACACTCTTTTATTCCATGTTGCCAACATCATGTAGCCATGCTTTGCATTCTATAAAAGGTAATCACATACAAATATTTTATATGAAATTTTGATTTTTTTATCTACATACATTAACTCTTACTCAAAAAAAAGTACTAAAATTCATTACTTTTACTATTCTACAGATCATTGTTCATATAACGAAAAATTTAGCAAATATTGTTTTGCAGGTGACTTGCAATAATGAACATTGAGAAAGAAAAAGTATCTACTGCACTACCTGCAACATCACAACATGGGACAAATAAAGAGTAAGTTACATGGAGAACATACACAATTTTTTTTCTTTAACAAAATATCCTCTTGAAAAACAATACTTCACTAACCTCTTTGTTTTGTCAAAGCCAATTGGACATTGTCAAATTTAACAACACTCTACCAACAGTTGTGCATACAACCAATATTACATCGGATGAAAGGTATTTATACTAACGAAAAATCAATTACAAAACAATTTCCAATTATATAAGGAATATATGCAAATGTAATAGAAAAAACTCTACTTTAAAAATACATTACTATACAAGTAAAAAGAATGTATTGTACGGTTTTTCCAAAAACATGGAAATTAGTGAAGAGGACCTCGATGTAGATGATCTAGATGATTCTTTCTCTGCACCTAAAAAAGAACACATAACAAAACGGTAATACATGTCATATCTTCCAAACTAGTTAAACATTAAATACTATTTTTCACAAATTACATGACTAACAATTACATTTATTATTGCTACAGGCACTTGGAAGACATTGAACTAAATACCACTTCTCCCACAAGATTGAGCATTGAAAGCAACAAAGAAAGGTACTCATTTTTTATAGTCTTCTTCTCTACCTATTTTTATGAATAAGCTATGTATTTAGAAGTACACCTTCCATAGAATTCTATAAACAGGAACATACTTAAACAAAAAACTTTAATTTATGTTCACACAATTAAGAATCACATACATTTTCAGTAACTACATAAGAATACATAACAAAATGGTTACAATTGTCAACTCTTCCAAAATAATGAAATGTTAAATAGTAACATATACTAATTTCATAACTAACAATTTCATTCCCTATTACAGCCGGTTGAAAAGTATTGAACTAAATAGCACATCACCAACAAAAACAACTACTGAAAGCAAGAACCAAAGGTATTAATTTTCATTACTCTTCTTGCAATCCATAATTAGTAAAACATATACGTATATGGTTGTACATTTTCTAAATATTTCTAGAAATAGTAACATACATTGTGAAAAATCTTCAATTTACATTCGCAATATTAAGAATAATATAAATTTTCAATCCTTCAATGTTTACAACTATAATGCATATTTAGAATACATAATTAACTACACAATATATTTTTGACAGTCTAATTTCAACAAAGCAAAAACCAAGTACAATATTGGAAATTTCCACAGAGCAAACTGGTTCAGTATTCGAAGGCAATGTCCTTGTTGTCTATGGTCCTGCTTCTACAAGAAACAACAACACTCCAAAAAAAGCAGAAATAGTACATGTGGATCTAGTAGATGCCTATGGTCAAATGACTATTACTGTAAACATTAGCAACAATTTGATCAATACATTTTTGCCCCGTATGTTCGTTGGGTCTAGTATTCGCATCACCAATTTTTTAATAAAAAATAAAACTCAATATGAAAGAGGTGATGCAGACTGTTGTCTTGCCTTAACCAGTAGAAGCATAGTAGAAAGCGTACCTACTATTTGTAAAAAACGTAGATTAACTCCAGATGTCACTATCACCCAATTAATACAAGCAGACTCCAACTATTTTGTTGGCTCGTTTGGAGCAATTGCGACATCTTATCATTTCAACAAAATCCAGTTTGAAGTACATGTGAAAGATGGAGACCTCCAAGAAGACATGGAACTGTAAATACCTAACCATCTTCCTTTTATTTTGTTATGCAATTGAACTTATTTACTTAAATTCATTAACAATTTTCTTTTCTAGGTTGTTATCCCAACTGCCAACACAAATTTGTGTGCATTTTTACATCAAATGTTTTCAAAAGCAGACATGCCACTGCTCCTTTTCAAAAATGTTGTTAGAACTGGTTCACAAGGTTCAAATCTAATGCACGCAACACAATCAACATTTTTTGAGGAGCTTAATGATACATGTACAAGAACACAGCTGCAAAGTCTTGCAAAATCTAACATTCAGGCAAGACTGCATAAATTAAGAATTCTATTTTTTAATGAAATATTTTTATGTTTCCTAAACAATACATAACATGTTATTTTTATTGACAGGTACTTGGGACACTGAAACCAAAGAATGTCTACTTGCCCCCGTTTGAAGCTTGTTGTAGCACATGTCATCACTCCATGCTACTGGACAAGTGCCTTCAAAAAGGATCTGCCAATTGCACATTCTGCAAAAAAAAAACTCAACTTTCCTTCCGTCACAATCTCGCTTGCACGCTGTTTAGGAAAGAAGGAAACATTGACTGTTGGTTAAGTGGACAACTGCTTAAACAAATTTTTCCCAAGCTTCAAGAGATCTCATATGAGCAATATAAAGAAGACATCTCACCTACAGTGTTCTTATTACGCAGATTCCAAATTCAAGGAACTTTTACAATTTATGTTAACAATTTCATCCTGAGAATTCTCCAACAATGACTTTCTTACTATTTCCACAAATTGCAATTACACAAACAATCTGTTATACTCAACTACACATTTTGTTGTGTTATGTAAATAAGTAATTTTGTTGTGTTTCAATTTTAGAACAATCAAACACAATCAATAAAATGTTTGGCATCTTTCATGCACATTCCACAAGTGACCTGTCCTAGTCTGTCAGGATACGCTTCTACCCAGCAAGGTAGATGCAGTTATTTTATTCAATTTAAACACTTGACTTTATTACCTACAAAAATCTCCAAAGTTTCATTAGTGAAAAGAGTATGGAGTGGTTCATTAACAGAAGCTTCATTTAAAGTGTGAATGTCTCCAGGCTCTAATTTCTCAAATTTTTTGGCTTAACTACCCATTTCTTGTGCTGTAGAATATTGTTTGGTTGAAGATTTGCATGTTTTTGCCAGAATTCTATGAGTTTAGGGCATTTGCTTCTACAATGTGCCAATATAGCTCGAGTCGATGCATTTCTTCATATTGTGGCTTCTTTGTTGAAAAAATCCCCAAAAGTCATGAATTTAGAAATGTATATGAAAATTTGGACACTCGTCGGTAAATTTAAAGTTGTAATTGTATGTTTGATAAATTATGAAGTTTATTGGTAACACTAGAACTGTGTTTACTACCAGACGATAGAAATGAAGTGTGGAAATATCTTTTTTTTTTTTAAGAACTTTGCAAGGGTTCAATATAACGGGGTTTGAATAAGCATTTATGTTAATTATAGCTTTATCTGGCATTTTGTTATGCTTTCCTTGATTACTTAGGCATCTTCGTTAAAAATTAGCCTAAAAGGTTGGCAAATATAGAGCTCATCATTGATGGATAAATTTAGAGCATCTCCTTTACCTTGTGGTTCGATGAAGGGGAGGTCGAGAATTTACTTAAGAATATGGCCGTGAAAGTTATTTACTATAAAATAGTCACATGTGAAATTATATTTTCTCTTCTGCTATAGGTCTTTTTAGAATCAAAAAGCATACTGCCAGTCATATTGTCGGAGAAATTTTCAAAAAACATTCAGACTATAAATATACGTACTATTTGGCACAAAAATTCTTAACATATCTCGAGCGGGGATTGCATATCTTCATAATCCTATTGCTACCAGCAGCCTAAGATTCTCTTCTGAAATAAGATACGGGTTCTAAGATATATTATTTTCTTTTCAATTTTCCATTTTAAATAGGTTACAAATGATCATCTGCTACAAAAACATTGCAAAAGCAACCTCCCATGGAAGCCTGCCTTATTCCTGTGAAATATTCTACTTGTACCTGGATTGAAATCTTCTCATATTCTTGTAGTTGGATTTAGTCTTATATTTTTTAGTATTTTCTTTAGGTTTAGCATGGTTGAAATAGCAAACAATGTTAGCTTCTTCTTTTTTACAAACAGAGGGAGAGCGTAATTGTACTTCTTTTTTTTTGTGAGTTGTTTGCTTCTATAAGAATGAATGTCGCAAACTGTTTTTCCAGTTCTTGCTCGTATTCTTGTTGAACACAAACTTCTAACAACAGATGTTGGACAGATGGCATTATTTGCAGCCATTGTTAATGATGTTGTTGCTTGGATC